>JAQIWG010003842.1:0-17107 GCA_034695025.1 Chamaedrilus cognettii | reverse complement strand
ACCCCTGGCAGTCTGAATTTGGAGACGAACACAGTCAGACGTCTGCTGTCAAAGTTAGAGTGTTGTTGAGCTAGTGTTGTGTTCTCTAGCATAATAAATATTGAACTGACTTTTATACAAACTGACTCGTCTCAAATAGGGTATAGAGCTACATTAAGAAAACTAGAGTAGGCCTAGTCTTAAAACCTAAGAACGATCGAGAAGTAGGCCTGTAGCTAGAACACTCAACTGAAACTTATAATGGCTAAATTGGTATCAGGGCCGCATCAAGCGGAGTGGCGCACTGCCATTGACTAGTGTCCCCATCTAAACTCAATAGACAACATGGCCCAGAAAGACTAAAGTTGGTACTGACCCACGCCGCTGAACACAGGGGCAAAAAGACGCTCCCGGGCGGTACACAACACAATTCTTCTGTATTGTGTTTCCATCTCCATCTTCCATCTGATTTTATACGATTCAGTTCTACATGTTCATTCTTATCCTTCATTCCGTAGCTTTTAGTGAAAGCTATATTTGTCTACATTACTTTTTTATCTTTATCATACATCAAGTCAGATCTTCCTCCTCTATCATTTTCCTCCCATTTCCTCGCACTCTTTACTCCACCATGACTCTAATGTTCTCGCTGTTTCCCTTCATAGTTTACTATTCAGTTTAGTGTACATCCAAGTTCTTTCATTTGTTCGTACATTCTTAAATTTCCGTCTTTCTTTCATCTTCTTTATCATATCATTTGTATCATTTGTTGTCCATGGTTTTTTGGCCTCATTACTTTTCTTATAATCAGTATTATTCACCTTGCTTTTAGTAATCACCTTCTATAGATCATTCCATCGTTCGTCTATGCGTCTACCCGCATGTATCCACTTCTTCACTTTCTTCTCTATCTCTCTCTGGAAGTTTACTCTGTTTGATTCCACTTTCGTAGTATCCCACTTCCCCTTTTTCCTGCGGCTTTTCTTAATTTTCTTGAACTTGACTGTTGCTTTCATACCTACCAAATTGTGATTCGAGTCTGCATCCGCTTCCGGATAGCCGCAGGCATTTTTGACGCTATTTCTGCATCTTTGTCTGATCAGTATAATTATAGTCAATTTAAAATCTGCCGGTATTGATGCGTTTCTGCGTCGTCGCCGGCCCACTGCGGTCGTAGCTTGCTTCAGCGGCACCAGTTTGAGGCTCGGGCAGCTTTCCGCCTGACCCGTGGGCCGCGTCTCCGTGGTTTGAGCTGGTCGGACCTGAGCCCGGACCGGTGTGGTCGCTCCGGAGCCTGGCGGGTTCGTCGGCCTCCATATCCGACGGTGGCGGTGTGGTCATGACGGGCCCTGGGCCATCCGAGGGGTTGGGGTGAAAATACCTAACTTATCCCCACATTAGATCGTTTCCCTCTATTTTTTAGTGACTCGGCTCCCTGGGATCTGTTGGAAATCCCAAAACACCCCTGGCATACCTCCCTGGGTGACCCAGACTAGAATACACCGGTTCCACACCGGTTTGACACCGGTTCGACACCGGTTCCGTACCGGTTCAAAACCGGGTCCACACTGTTTCGACATTGGGTCCACGGTTGGACACCGGGTTCACACCGGTTCGACACCGGGTCCATACCGGTTCACACCGGTTTGGGGGCTCAAAATATCCAATTCTTCCTAAATTACAATCTTTCCCTCCCCAATTTATCTTATCTAATTTCACCTACACACCCGCTGCACCCACCACTTTTCCCCGCGTGAATTAATCGTAAGTATTTCTCTCCGTATGACACCATTTTACCAGGATGGCCTTAAGCAAAACTTCTGTTGTCCCTATTGAACTCAATTTACGACACAAGTCATCAATATCAGCAAAACAAATCTGGTGTATTATGTACATATGAAGGCATTTGGCAACGTAAATTGAAAACACTCTGTATTCAGTTTGCACACAGAGAGTGCTCTGAAAAAGAGCAGCGTAGCAGGGCGAGGCACGCCCCGGAGTACCTGCGAGTCAAGCTGCTATCCGTCCCAGTCCTGTTTGTCATCGTATCCTAACAATCAATCGTCCGCTGCGAGCCTCTACGCGCTGGATTATAATCTAAGCTTTCAGTTCTAGAGTATTCCCTATACACAGCACTCTTCGCGCCACTGAAACTCAGCTTCTCAACAGTTACTGTCACCTCAGTTAAACTTCAGAATTGTCGACTATCTCTAAAACCCTAATTACCAATATCTTTACACTCAGCACACCGTTAGGCCTACTGCCAGCAAACTCCTGTCTCTTTCTCGTCTGTTCACGACTCCCCGTGACTCCAATCCCCGGAGTGGCCCGATCAACCCGCCGCGTTTGACAAGCGATTTCATCGCCCATCCGTTTGCCTCTCGCTCCTTCCCTAACTGACTGACTCTGTCTGACCCATGGCTTTTGCACACGACCCTAAACTCGACACCGGTCCGCACCACTTTGCTATAGGAAAACCAAGTGGGGTGGGGGGGGGTGGGAAGTAGGGAGGGAGGCAGGTAGGGAGGATGACGCCGCTACAGGGTGACCAGAGGAGGGCCTACCCCTGGTCGCTACAGTATTTTCCATCTTCACCCAGGTCTTCTACGTTTCTCGTGCTCAAACTGGGTGTTTGCTATCATCATCTTCTTTTTCTAGAAAAACTCCGCCAGTTCCCCCCCCTTGCATTTCTCGTTCCTGGCCCAAATCCGCCAACCTCTCCTGCATCCCTTCCTTCCCCAACGACAGCGTTCCAGTCACCCATAACCATCAGATATTCTTTTCCCTTTTCTCTCTTAACGAGCAACTTGTAGGGTTATGGTTATGATTTTGTGTATAGTGGTAGTTTCTGAAGAACAATTTGAGTTGGCGTATACCATATGTTTGCTTGTGTGAGGGAATTAAATTTTAGATTTTTATGCATCTCTCAGTGCCTCAAATGAACGACAATCATGACTCTCATCTTGTGCACTTGGATTGTGTTTGAGTATCTGCCAGTCAGCCAGTAGCCATTGCCAAACTTGGCTGGTCTGGAAACTGCTAGTTTTTCAGCCATCTTCATCGAATTATGGAGTAAAACGAATGGCTGCCAGCTGAAAAGTTATCCGACCGTCAGGCGAAGCCTCATTAGCGAGAGACTATTTAAAAAAAGTTAAATTTCTTTGAAGCTTATACATGTATGTTAGTCGAAAGCTTGGATATATGGTTCAATTATTTACTCTGTGATGTGGTAATATGAACTACTTGTCCCAGGGTCGTTCTCTGCACGTGCCAAATTGGTCAAAAAAAGGTTCTAATTTTTGACGATAGAATCTTTTGAAGCGATGTTTTTTGAAACCAGCATTTATCCAGGATTAAAAAATTGGTACTTAAACCAAATTTGAACGAAGTTTTTTGGGAGTTTTGCCATGCAAAGTTAGTGTGCATATACCCCCAAAATATGGAAATTTTTTCCATACATTTTTTGACGTCAAATGGATATTTAAAAATTTTATGATTTTTGAAATGATGGATGTCAGAATGAAATGGGTTCATTAGTAATATGACTTCAATGCTGTAGCAATGCTGCACACTTTTGAGAAATAGAAAATATAGGAATTTTTTTCAATTTTTGACTTACAACGGTTGACGTGACGAGAATTGCTTACGAGATAGAAATAAGGTTTTTTTGAATTTTATAGCCATTGATAACCGGCATCCACTTGGAAACTTATATGCACACATGTCTGCAATATATTTTCTAAGATAGATTTTGGATGAGTGTCTGTTTCCTGTATGATTTTACACCGCCAACATTAAGTGAAATCACACAGGAAACACAACATCATTCATGAAACAATTAGTCTTCATTAGGCTGCGTTTCCGATTGTTGCCGATATGACGTTTCCTTTCAAGTCTAATTGATACAAACCTGCAAGGGCCATCATAGCTGATTTTGTATACTATTGAAGTATTATTATATACTTGTATCCTGCAGTAGTGCATCGAATGCTCTTCTCAGATTTTTCATAATTTTGAGAGTTTGCTTGCAGTAGCAAGTTTCCTACATGATGAAAAAGTTGACCAAATGAAAATTTAAGACACTGATAGATTATAGAGGATAAATGACAAATCTATATATGTTCAAATTATTGACTTATAAATATTGGACAGCGCATATTAATTTAAGAAGCACGAGACCAATGAAGGTGACGTTGCAAATGTAAGCAGATGCTAAGTAACTTGTAATTTGATTGGTTGAGGTCGTGACCCTGCCAATCAAGTCTTTCATCAAGCTGATTTGTCTCAGAACATCCCAACATGCATCATCTGTCCAGCACACCCCAAAATGCAATACGCGAGAAAAACGGAAAACTCATTGCAATTTTTTCAAATTCAAGTTGAATCTAGGCCTAAACTAACGAATTACAATTTCAAACTGGTGGGTTATCATCTGCATGTGTTCTATTATATTTCAATCATTTATTATGCTTGAAATGTAATAATGTTTGAAAACTTGTATGGCATTTTTACAAAGTTAATTGTAGGCCTAATTATTCAACGTCACATATCTTTTGGTTGATCAGGTATTTTGGCCTACTGACCTAGATTTGCTTCCCCACGGGGAATCAACGTTGACCCACTAACCTAGTTTCTTGACCCTTTAGCGCCACCTCCAGGTCCATCATTTTCATAGGCTGCAGTAACGCCCCTTGGTTCAAATCGACTGTTTATTTTTTAAATTACACCAGAAATGAAGAACATCTAGAGCAAGATTTAAAAATTCTTGCAAATTTCTTCTTATTATACGGACTGATCATGATTAGGATTTTAAGCGTTTCCTGCATGATTTCGAAGGTCTGGGACAAGTTTCACATCACTTTTTAAACAATTTTTGTGTCATTTTTATCTAGGTATTTCTTTGAAATTTATACAAAAAAAAAAAAAAAATTTTGACAGGAAAAAGTTTCTCTCTCTGGGCTGCAGATCAATTCTGTGTTCCCCGGCCTGCAGGTAGCATATGAGACAGAAATGTTACATAACAGATTTTAAATGTCGATACGATAGTGTAATCTAAACTAATATTCTATGTTGATTTGAATATAGTGCAAATATAATGTCACAGACTAAATATAAACATTGCAAATATACGGTGAGACAGAGGCGAGGAGGCGAGCACGGTTGGTGATATCAGCGTGCTCCAGCAGACCTGTCTCCCTCGCTGCACACATCCCGTTGTCCGACACCCTCTGGACGAGGCTGACGGGTCCAGAGGGCAATATTTGAATATTGTATGTAGGCTAAGTAGAACTGAAAACGTTTTTGGCTTACAATGTTGTTATTGCTAGAATCATTTAATTTCCTTTAAGTTTGAAATCTAGCCTATGTAAGCACTACATGGACCTGAAGATTAAAGGGGATTTCAAAACTAGTGTGAAACTGGATCTCATGCGATGAAATGTCAGGGAGGTTTTCAACTTTAAAAGTGAAATCCCGCGAGCCACGATCAAATATTCTATTGCCTATATTTATATTGAATATATGTTTGTATTGCATTTGCGACTCGAGATTTGAGATTCTGATTAGCATAATGAATAAACAATGCTTTGTAATCTATGCAGATATATCTGTGCTAAATAATCTGTGCAAAGTATATATGTATATAAACAATGCATTATTTAACAATTTATGTGACTTGTTTTATTAGGTATACGAGTTATTTGGCGATTCTGCAAAAATGATGTCAGACGAAGGTAAGCTAGTTCTCCTTTGAATTTCTGTTTATGGATTGTTAATTAGTCGGAATTTATTAATGCATTTGTTGCAAAATTCTATGACAAAGCTCAGTCTCTACGAAACTTATGTGTTCTCAAAACTTGTGTATTCATCCACAAAGCTGAGACCTGGACACTCCTCAAATCAGACAGCTATTGCCTACACAAATTTGACAGAAGGAATTTGATTGTCTTAGATTTTTCTGTAATTTAAATTTGATATTTATGAAAATATGCTTTGTGTTTTTTTAGAAATTGTTATGACTCCGGCTAAGAATGGTAAAACTACGACGATAAAGATTGAGAAGGTAAAGAGAGCGCAGTTGGATGAGAACCAGGTGGCTCATAAAGCTGGTGGCCAGCACAGTGGTCTCGTTATTAACAAGGCTGCGACGGCAGGTATGTTATGTGTTGCTGCCATGGCGCAAATCAGTCTGCAAGCTGTTTCTGCCTTGATATTGTCTTGGTTTTTTCCCAACATTTTAGCTTCAGTTAACAGTTATCCAAAAATGTCAGTTCACATATGTGTGCTTTTAGAGCTAAACAGTCACGTTTGAAACCCCCTGCAGGGCTGGGAACAAAGAATTGGCTTGCAGATCAGAGATCCTCGGGCGAGTCGTAAAAGGCGACTAAAAAAAAAAAAGCGGTTCTGTGCGGGCTTCCTTGCACAGAACTGGACTGTATATAGTCTTTGTGCTGCATACTAAACTTCTAAAAGCAAAACAAAAATCACATTTGAAATAGTAGATTTTGTTGAACAAGTTGTTAACATATTATAAAAATGGCTAATTGGCTATATCATAGTTAAACGATATAGCCATCAAGTAGACCAATGGGGAGACTCTCCCCACTGGTCTGCGTGAAGCTGATAGTTTTCAGATCTTTAAGCGTGGAACTCTTAAACATTTTGTAGCTCTTTACTGAGCTCCAGTATGATAAAAGGGCTGAGTTCTTTTTTCTCTTCTAATAGTAACTTTGTTGCGGATATTATGAGTAATTCATTTTTGGTTTTGATTTAGGTTACTCATGCTCTTGCTGCGATATCCTTTTCTTTTTATTTATTTTTGTTTTCTAGTTTTCATGTTTTTTAATTGTGCACATGTTTTATAGTTAATATTTCACTATGACACTAACTTAGCAATATTTGTTGTATTAGGGTTAGGCTAAGGCATATTCCTTTTCGTAAATTTTTTCTGCTTTAGCTTGACCTTGTTACTTTGCTATGTGTAATTGATGCTTGTAGTGACATTTGTGATGAAGTAATAAATGTGAAAAAAAAGAAAAAAAAGAGTTTGCCCCATAGGACGCTGCCACCCTTCATCTCCTTTGCGACAAACATCCTCCGTGACCCATCGACAGGATGCCAGCACTCGCACCCTCTGGCGTCACAAACATCTCCGTTGTTTGTGATGCCAGACGATATCCGGCTCGCGATCAAAAGTTTTTCTCCAGGCTCTGCGGTCGAACGGGACGGGCTAAAGCCTCTACACTTCGTTGACATGACAGCTAATGGCGTTAGCGGTTTGCAGGCTGAGGCCCTGTCAGACTTCTCCGACCTTGTCCTTGCGAAGTAGTCCTCAAAAGTCAAACCGCAGCTCTTCGATGCCATGCTGCACTCCTTCAAGACAAAGGATGGCGGGATACAATAAATACCATGGGTGGCGTAGCCCTGAGCGTGAGTGCACCAAGAAGATCTGTTCTACGCCTTCTTCCACGGAGCTGAAAGTGACACCAGTGAAGGAAGGCGTGGAACCGGCTCTCTTGCACAGAACCGAACTGTATATAGCCCTTTTGTGCTAAGCACTAAACTACAAAAAAACAGAAACATCAACATCATCTCGTATGGCAGCGCATGAAGGCCACGGACATATGCAAGCCCATTCTCATCCCAAGATGGCTGGGAGTGGGGGTAAAGTTCAGGAGGAGGCAGGCGCTTGCGCCGCTCGCCACTACCTTAGTGGGATGGGTTTGGACCAGGTCTTAGTGAAACTAGACTTCACCAATGCCTTTAATACCGTGAGAAGGGACGCAGTGCAGGCGGCTGTTGCTTGCCACATGCCTGAACTGTCCGCCCTCGTCATGTTTTCATGCGGAGCCCCCACTGTACTTCGGTATAGCGAGCATCTCATAGGAACGGATGCAGCAGGGGGACACTCTAGATCCCTTACTTATTAGCCTAGCCCTCAGCCGTTGCCTTCAGGGATTGGAGGAAGATTTTGTTCCAGGGTATTTGGACGACGCTAGCCTGGGGGAAGGAGGTGGACGAGGTGATCGACTAGGTAACAAGATTTGAGGCTGAGACAGCCGTCGTAGGACTAACGCTCCACCACACCAAATGCGAAGTAGTCGGCTTGTCGGTCAAGGAGCGCAGATGATGGTCATCGCCATTGATTCATCAACTGAGCAGCAGAAGGGCCGTCCCTGTTGGGGGCACCTCCTCATGATGATGGAGTCAACGGAGCCTTCAACGACAAATGTGCTAAAGCGAGACGTAGTTCGTCTCACACTCAAGCCCGCGCACGTGGCCCTCTTCATCCTGCGCAACTTGCTCTCAGTACAGCACCTTCAGTATGTCCTCCGCTGTGCACCCTGCTTCAAGTCGTCGATCATGACCAAGTTGGACGACATGGTGCTGCAGGCGCAGGTGACGTGTGCCAACATTGAGGCGAATGACTTGGCATGGGGCGAGGCACAGCCCCCGTGCAATGGGGTGGGCTGGAGCTGAGAAGCGCAACATTTCTTGCCTCATCAGCATTTCTCTCGTCGCTCATCGCCGCAAGGGCACTGATGTGCAGCATCCTCCCAACAACGATGGCCCTCTCTCTGGATCAATGCTGCAAGGCCGTCCGTCTTTGCTGGGAGCGCCGCTCAGGCTCATCATTACCCACGGGCGACGTGGAGCTTTGGCAGCTGAACTGGGATCACCCAGTCTGCGCGCGCCAGTTCAACACCATGTTCACATCCGCCTCCAGGCCAGCTGCTTGCGCTCTTTCCGTAACCGCTATAAGCCTGCTCGCATGTCAGCAATACACGCTGGCCTTGCGGCTTTCTGTGAGTGAGTGTGGAGGGGAGGTGGGGGTGGGGTGGGTTGGAAAGTGCTGTATGTGGGTGGAGAAAGGGGAATACCTAGGTTTATCTATACGTTAAGATTTCAAGCTGTTATAATTTGGATCCTTTTGTGTTTGTCATCGAGGCATAGGCCTCGATGACGTCTTTCAACGCTGAAACGGACTATAAGCCCAATATTATTATCATTATAGGCCTACTATAGGATGCGGCAGCCAAATGTACCTAATTTAATTAATAAAAAACTTTTTTATTTTTTAACCGATTTAAATAATTTGAACGCTATTTGATAGAGGAAAGATTAGAGTTTTTTTGCATATGCAACAGAAAAATAAGCGTGCAGTGTGCACAACACATTTTTCACATTACGCATCGCAGCGATTCTGGCATTCTCTGATTCGCGCGGTAGAATTGTTTATTGCCTTCGTGCTAACTTCTCTTGATATGTCGCCTAGATGCAATTTTCAACGGCAGTGTTTACTTTATCGATGCTTCTTTGTTCATTAACATAGCCGACACTGACCCATTTCCAAAAGAAAAAGTCCGAAAAGTTTAGGTTTGTGCTCTCCAGAGAGTGCGCTCTGTGCTGCGAGAATTAGACGCTTACCGAATTGTTTTTGAAGTCAATTCAGCATTAATTTTCTGGTGTGCCGTAGAGACATCTTGCTAAAACCATTTATCTTCTCAAACAAAACGTGGACTGGACAGCAATACTCTTAAGAATTTGCATAAAATTGGCGAAATCGTTTAGCATTTACGGTCATCGTGATTTTGAGAACAAGGCAACAAGCCTTGTTCTCAAAACACGACCAAGGACACTCTCAAACGGACCAAGGATGGTGTGTACGTTATTGACGCCGAGCTGTACTCTTGGGTGAAAAAGTGACTGTTTATCGCCTTCTTCGGGGTTCTCCGTACACCAATAGCCATAGTGATGTCAACTAATTACTCCATTCTAATGAAAATGTGCTTCATCGGAGAACTGGACAATCCAAAGTAATAAACAATTTGACATTGCGCGTCAGAGATATGTAAAAACAGTCCAATATTTACCCTATCAAATAGCGTTAGAATTATTTTAATCCATTGAAAAGTGAAAAAGTAAATGATTTTTTTAATTCGGTACATTTGGCTGCCGCACCTTGTACTTTTATTCTGCTTGTTTCATTTTATTTTATGTGTGCTATAATTTATAGCCATCTTCGGATAAATAAAATATATAAAATTTGCTTTGAAAGATAATATTATGTGTCATCATCATACAAACAAGGATAGCGTTTTAGCCGGCTGGCAGGCTAATTAGCCGGGACTGGGGACGTGGAGCCATAGTTTGTTTGATGCCTAGTCTCCTAGGCTTGACGTCAGTTTGAGCCTAGATTTGCGAGTGACGGGGCCCTCGCAGACGCTGGATCGATTTGTCATCATCTCTTTAATTGGTTAAGTGTCGGCTTAACTGTTTCCTCCCCCTGAAGGCTTCTTATCTCCCGATTCCCCTCATAGGGCCGGGGCACGAGAGGGCGTGTGTTTGTGGTCGCATACGTCCAATCTGTGCTAGCATAGAAAATGGATGAGAAAAAGGGGAAATGATGTTGGTTGAATGAGTCTGTGGCTACTGGAAACTACAATTTAGTTGACACTTAATGCATTGAGGAGATGATTGCATTGGTCCAGAGTCGGCGAGGGCCCGGTCACTTGCCCAGCTAACGCCAGGCCTAGGAGACTAGGCATCAAACAAACTCTTGCTCAACCTTCTCAGTGCTGGCAGGTTATCCCGCCAAGTTTAAGTAAAATGAATTCATTAGGTAATATAACGCATGGCATAGGCTATAGTAGAATGTGCTGAAAAAATCACTTTAACCTTTCCAATAGCCTTGACCATTATTGGTCCAGAGCATCTATGGATGTAGGGCAGCCTTTTCTGTTACGAGGAAGATTTTGTTCAATTTTGAATAAGGTTGGATCAAAAATATGGGTCCAAGTCACGATATGCCGCATATGCGTTGTACAGACGAGTTTTTATTTTTTTAAACTGGAGTAAAAATATGAATCTTTTTTCTGCTGGCATGGAGTGGCTTGTTTTTTTTAACCCACCACGGAGCCTGGTGGAGGAAGTAGTCGTACTACACAAAGAGTGAGAAGAGAAGAGGATTTAAACCGATTTGTAGCGGTTTGAGTCTAGTGTATATGAATGGTCTTTGATATGAAGCTACATTTTTGTGCTATTTGAGTCCAAGTGGTGCAAAGTGTTGCGATACCATTGTAGTTAACCTTCAACATAGGCTCAAAATGCAGAGAGCGAGGAGCTGTGGTGTAGTGGTTAAGGCGGCGGACTTCGAGTCCAGAGGACCAGGGTTCAAGTCTCTGCGCCGGCAACTATGAAACCATGCGTTACCCTTCAGCAAGGCTCTTAAACACACAAGTGTCGCTAGCTGCTAACCCTGTGCCAGATAATTATTTATTTGGTTGGCATCAGCAAGGGCATCCGGGTGTAAAAACCAAGCTCCAGTCCTGATCAGGGCGGGCGAAAACGTGTAAACCTGTGTGAAAACATGGACATTAACAGATTACACGATAAAAGGGGGTTAGTTAGTTAGTTTTCCACATAGTCTGCAAAGACGTGACTTGGCTATCATTACATATCTGTACAGAGGGGGATAAATATAGAATAATAATAACAGGATGATTAAATGAAATGAACCAAACATGGTGGGGACCTAAGGAGGTTAGGCCGTTAGACTAACTTAACTAGTAGACGCAGTGCTAGAGACAACCGGGCATAGGCGGTGTAATTAGATGGCAGCCAATTGCAGACCAGCCATCGCGGCAGGGTATATTATAATTGGTCCAGGGATTAGGCTTCAACCAATAGCAGAGAAGCGGGCACTGCCGCGGTAAACGATAGAGTTATAAAAAGGGCTGCAACAAGTTGTACAGGAGCGAAGAGAGGAGATTTTAGAGTTTTGAGACGATTATAAAGAGTGATTTTTGAGGACCGGCTGTAGAACTGATGTTAAATTGTTCGAAACGAAATTATGTTACAAAGAAATTCTGTTCATGTAAAACGGGTTGCGCGTTTATTCTTATAACACGAAATCGGTTAGTTTCGCGGAAGACAATCGACAGCCACATTTCGATCTCGCGAGCAACGACCCCTAGCAACGCTGCTTGAACGATCTCTCGGCGGGTGAACCCGTACTTCTGCCCACGCTCGCTGAAGAAGTCAGGTCGGGCACGAAATAAGCGAGACAATCCCCAACAACAAGAAGGATCAAGATAATATCTTGAACAGTACATATCGCACTCTCATGCTTGGTGCCCTAGAGAGAGAAGGGCGATAACTGGTCATAGGTCTGACCGGTATTGTATTACAGCACACTTAAGAAGGTCTTGATTGCCTCAACCAGTAACGAAGACTGCATTATAAATATTAAAAAATATAATTAATCAAAATATATTTGAATAAGGCTCTGAATTGTATGATCATTAATTAATTAATTATTTTATTATACTTATAGATGGACGAGACACTTCACAGCCACATCTTCAATTGGAGTTCAAATGTTTCTTGGTTGACCAGAAAACTGGAAAACATATTCCGGTAGGTTTGATTTAGTTAGAATGGCATGCATTTATTTGCTTTTTCACAGAAAATATTTCCATAATATTCTACATAAAGTATTTCATATTATCTTCTTCAGTGTTCTGACAAATCGCAGGCCTTTGGTGTCCAAACCTTCCATCCTAGCTGATCCTCGGCCATTCTGTTCATATTTTATTTTGTGTGATAATCCAAATTATATAATCCAAATTATATAAATTTTAGAAACATTTTGTCTGAAAATTCTTAATGATTCTGATTTACGTGTAAATGGCCTAATTAGCGGAGTTGATGATTAATGTAATATTACGACACTCACAGATTATATATTCTTATGGAAACAGATGCAAATGCAATACAAAATTTATCCCGTGCAGGCCAGGGAATAAAGAATTGGCTTGCAGCCCAGAGCACCGCGGGCGAGTCGTTAAAGGCGACTAATGAAGGGGGAGCAGTTTTGTGCCAGCTCTATTGCGCAGAACCGGACTATATATATCGTCTTTGTGCTACACTGCAAAACGTCTTTGTCCCTAAACTGCAAAAGACAAAAGCAAAACGATACGAAGTTAAAGCTGAATAATTAATCTCTTAATATATGGGTACTAAAATTTAAAATAATTCTGAAAATCGTAGACATCAGGAAAAGAATTATTAACTTGAATCACAGCTATCATACATTTAAATTTCCTCTTTTTAATGACATCCCCCACATATATACCTCCAAAATCACGTTTCTGTCGGATCAGACTTAGTCTCTTGATCAGCTCTCGTTGCCCATATCTCACTACCATATGTGATTGCTTTTCTGCCACATGTTTCATGTCCTTTCATTTCAGTTTCAGTCATGTACATTTAGGTTTGGTTGTATCACTGAGTTTATTTTAAGTTAGCTGGTTCTTATCTCTGAGGCAGATTCTACGCCTTCATCTGCGTTAATCTTATCATCTAGATGGCATAAAACGCGACAAAGAGCGGTGTATCAGTGTGCTCTGCATCGTTGGTCTTGGATTGCTAGTGTGGCACTTTGCCGGTCCAAATCCTGGAGCGGGAAAGATCATGACAGGCACCTTGTACACGCTTTGGCAAAGGTTACTTAAATTAGTCTGTCCGGTGTTTTTATGTTGCCAACCAGTTTTTGGTGGAACTACCATCAACGACCTTCCGCTAGTTCAGTAGGACATCACCTCCTTCACCCAAGGAGCTACTCGAAAACCAAAATCTACTTTCAAATGTATGACGAAGCGTTGTGGCCGAGTGGTCTAAGTTGCGGAGCTCAGATTACGGGCTCGACAGCACATCGGTTCGAATCGGCTAAGGGAAAGATTTTTAAGTCGTGCATATTGATTTTTTTCTGATGCATTTTTGTAACATGCACCATGCTGCTAAATTGTGATAATTGACAGCGCGCTGTACTTTGACGCCCAGCGCTTTTGTGTCATTCTTCTTTTAGGCTTATGTCACGCTCTTCTATCGTTTCACATGCATGTTTGAACCAAACCTTGTTGAAACATGAAGTGTACGTTTGAAGGGATAGCTAACAATTATTGAACTGGAATATGGAAGAGATAGTACAAAATTGTTGAAGCAAGCAGCAAGTACGCTGCTCCTAGTTTGGTTAACACGTTTTTTGAAGGTTAACTTTGACTACTCGTTCCTTTTTAACCGCTTGATGAAATTCAACAAAAATTTGCAAACATATGAAGCCATGATCCAAGTTAATGAGTTAAAAATTGAATGCACATGGTAAAAAAACAAGCACCAGTTGCGCATCTTGTCCTCATCACTGAGGCAGATTCTACACCTCCATTGGCACTAATTATATCTTCAAGCTTTCCTGCTCTCTCAAATATGTTCTCCCCTACTTTCACTTCTTTGTCACCCATCTGGGTCACTTGACTTATTAGACATGTTTTGCACTCAAATGCCGTCTTCAAACTGATCAAACTGCCTTTGACTCCACTGCCTCTCTTATGCGTCCAAAAAAGATATTTTACAAGTGCATTTAGTTGAGTTTTCACGAACTTCCTTGCCACAAACTCCACACGGACACTTTCAGATTTCTCCACTGTCCCTTCCATGCATTCACTTATTGTAGCTTTTACCTTATTCACATTCTTTCTTATGCCCTTTTCTTCCATGCATCAGAAGACCATTCAAAACGAGACGTGCACTCGCACAACTCAGATGAGGAAAATCACCACTACGACGCTCATCGAAACACAAGGTAGACTCGCATACCCATCCGACATTTATATGTCCTCTCTGCAAAACAGATGAATTCACAACAGCACATCTATTCAACAGTTTGCCATCAACACTCAACTCATGCCAAGGGATCTGTAGACAAACCCTGTCGGGGCGGTGTCTCTGCTGGCCACTTGAAACCAATGGCTGGCGGGTCTCTGATGCGAGGCTGGACGAACTTGAGCTCGACATCGCGGATCCAGATCACCACCATCACCAATGCCAACAACCAGCTAATCTGAATTGCTTGCAGTAGGCCTGGTCTCACCTAAGTTAGTGTCATGTTGAATGAAAACATGAAAAGTGGGTACTTTTCCCACATGAGATGCGGCAGAGCATGGGTGGTGAAGTATTACGGAGTTTCTTCAATCTATATACTGCAGTCGACAGCAAAAGCTCTTCTCCCAAAAATTCATCTGCACAACAATATGACATGGTGCTACTACACTCAAATTATATACTGCCTTCACTGTACACAGCAGATTGTATACATGCAAAAGTATTGTATGCATTAGTGCAAAAGTGCTAACTCCTTTCAGAGTATTATTGTTGTCTTCTTTTCATTTCAGGAGAGTAGGGTGCTCAAGTTCTGGTTTGCCCTAGATACGGACTATCTTGACAAAGTAACAAGCGCCTATGAATTCTTCAAAGAACTTGTTAAACCCGACTCCTTCCCTAGAGGTTAGCATTGAGTTACGGCTAAGAGCTTTTAATACGGTAGCAGATGAATGATGTCAATCTCTATAGACAAATTTATTAGCATTTCTTTATATTTTTGGTAGCAATCATGCTAAATTAATTGTTCATATGAAGGCTGTACGTCCAAAACTTGCTACAGTGAATGTTGATATTATTTCAAAGATTGCAATAGGTGTTTTTACTTTTATCGCAAGGTGCTGCACATACGTGCATTTTGTGGCTGCATTTCTCGCTTATGCAGGGGTGGGCCATTTGCAGCTATGGACAACCACTCTCCACTTTAATCAATTCGTCGCATCCTAACGTTTTAATCCATTAGGTTTCTTTTTTTTGACAAGCTTTTCCACGTTGTTTACGGTCTTCCTCTATGTCTTTTTCTATCTACTTCATAATCCATGCATTTTTGCACCCAATCATCCGATTCCTTTCTCAATAAATTCCCCAGCCCTTTCAGTCGCTTTCTTCTTACCACCTTCCCCACTGCCTCCAAACCCATTCTAGCTCTCAGGTCTGCACTATTCTTCCTCTCTTTTAACGACACACCACTCATCCATCTCACCATTCTCATCTTTGTCTGTTAAAATCTGGCCTCCTGGTCAGCCTTCATTGCTCATGTCTCACTACTACATATATCATTGCACTTCTTACACACGCTTTGTATATTCTCCCTTTAAGTTTCAACAATATGTACTTTCCAGTTAGAATTGGTAATATTTCTTGAAACTTTGCCCATGTGCTTCTTGTTCTCATCTCCTAGGCACATTCATTGGCATTTATTATATCCCCAAGGTAACAAAGCATTCCTACTCTTTCAAATGAGTTCTCCCATACTTTCACTTCTTTGGCATCCATCTTTATCACTTGACCTAATAGACATATCTTGCACACAAACACCGGCTTCAAACTGAGCAAACTGCCTTCTACTCCACTGCATCTCTTAAGCGTGCAAAAAAGATGTTTTGCAAGTGCATTTAATTGAGTTTTCATGATCTAAACATAAACTCCACACTAACACGTTTCAGATTTCTCCACTGTCCCCTTCATGCATTCTCTTAATATAACTTTTCTCATATCCACATTCACTCTCATGCCCTTTGATTCCATACGCTCTTTCCATCTAGGTGTTGTATGTATAACGAACATGGTGAGAATGAGGAGATTGAGGTGGTTTGGACATGTGGAACGTATGAATGAGGAAGATTAGATTTCAGCATATAGATTTATTAAGGTGGAGGGGATCGTTGGAATGGAGAGGTGGAAGAAAACATAAAGGCAGTCATTAGAGAGCGATATGAAAGAGCGAGACGTGAATTGAGAGATAGCAAAGAATCAGGATTGTATCTCATTGTGGGAAACGTCCAACCTGTGCCTGTGCTAGCACGGAAAAGTGGACGTAAAACGTAAATGATGATGATGATTGGGGCCTGATCTGGGTTTTTGAATAAAACAGTATAAAATGATACGCTGCTACTAATATCCTAATCTTAGACTTGTGTAACGATTAATGTTAGCAAGATATTTATCAATTTTTGATGCAGTTGTGATCAACTTAGGGGTTGAATGGTTTTTTTGAGTTGAATGGCAGTATTTACATTTTAATTACGGACAGGCATTTTTTTACAGACTGTAGTGACGGACAGGCATTTTTTACAGACTATAGTCGTGTAATTCAGGTATATACAGAGTGAGTCAAAAAAAATAACCCCCTAGAGATATCGCGATAACTCAGTCAAAATTCAAAATATTGATTTCATATTTTTAGGGATTG
>JAQIWG010003841.1:0-17109 GCA_034695025.1 Chamaedrilus cognettii | reverse complement strand
CATATTTTATGTCCGTTTGCTTAACTACGGTTTGAAAAATATGAGAAAGGCTGTTACCTTGTATGCCGTTTCTGTTACTGGACCTGAGTTCAAATACTGAAAATTTGACAGTGCAATACTGGTAGCTCGTGGGTTATTGTGTCGACTCTATCCTTAAAGCTTGTGTCAGTTGTTTTTCAAGCACACAGTAGGCCTAGTGCAGTACGATATGAATATAAATAAATGCAATAATAATAGTACGATGTAATTTTATGAAGTTACCTCCGAGGCAACTTGAGAACTGGCCTTTAAAATTTGAAGATCGACGAAATAGCGATTACGATTCAGGCAATCAATGCTCTTCGATCTCCCGTTTGCTTGCCGTAGTTTGATGCGTTACGGATGCGGTATGCGATACATACAATGAGCAGGCAGAGTAGCAGCAGTTTAAAGCAGTTAACAAGTATCTTAAGCACAGTGCGAAAGCCTGGAACAAAGCTGATAGTAATATCATTGAGGTTGCGCCAGTAAAATGTTGCTCATTCTAATAGTTGAGGTGGAGGCTGTTGGTACGCTAGTTCATTCTAGCGTACCAATAGAACTGGACGGGGGGAAATGATTGAGATTGGAAGGCGCGCGACATGTAAGCCGGCCTGATCTGTGTTAGGCCTACACAGCACACACACGGTAAGCTAACTAATTAATCTTTTTATCGTGTTATCTGTTAATGTCCATGTTTTCACACAGGTTTACAAGTTTTCGCCCGCCCTAAAGAGGACTGCCGGAGCTGGGTTTTTTATGGCCAGATGTCCTTCCTGACGCCAACCAAGTGAATGATTGGAAGCACGCACACTGTGCTTAAAAGATAAGCTACAATTAAGTCTGCGACGTACTAATAATCAGGGTTAAGTTTAGCGGGTTTAGTGCGCCAAAAATGACGGTTAAATGCTAATTGTACGCCTAATTTTACATTGGCATAATGCCTTCAAATTGACTAGTGGCACCCACTGCAAGCCGGAGAACAAAGAATTGACCCAGAGCTCCCCGGGCGAGTCGAAACACGTGACTAAGGAAGAGGGCGCGGCAGTGCACGGCCCTTCTCACAGAACCGGGCTATAATAGTCTTCGTTACTACATGCGGTCCTTAAACTACAACCCCTGAGGATAGTTGCGTGTGCCTACGATATTTTTAAAGGTTGAGCAGTTGTGCTACGCCTGTTTAAGAAGGAGCAGGCGTAACGCTACGCATGTTTTTTCAGCGCCAAACTTAACTGCAAATAACTTACAGGATTCTTCAGCTAACTCTTAGAACTATCGCGCTAAATATTTTGCTGGCTTTATATTTTACCCCTTAATTTTATATTACTTGAACTGATTCAATATGGTGTTGGGTGTAACTGCGCATAACGTTGATTCATTATGTTATTGTCATAACATAGCTCGCATCACATTTATTAGTTCTCTTCGCTTTCTCTGATTGGCACAAATGGAATATTCTTGACATTTTTTAAAGCTCGTGGCGCTGATCAAATGCTGTGGTCTAAATTTAAAGTAAAAAAAATCTAAATGTTTGACAAAAAACCGCGTTGCAACAACTTGTGCAGGTGTATGCTATGCGTCAGATGAGTTTTACCAGTAACAAGAGTATATATGCATATATTTTTAATTTGATATTTTTTACTCCGCAGAAAAAAATTCTATCAATTTCAATGCTTTGTTCTACAGTTGATTCATTACATTTTCATATACTTGACATTACATTGCAAAGTTGGTAGGCCTACATAAAATTTATTTACTTCGATTACTTAGGCCTACCAGTAGGCAGACTCGTATATTAATTTTAAATTCCTGTTTGAAGCTCAGATTTTAGCGCCGTTTTGTATCATTGATTTGGATAATTGGCATTCTTTGAGCCAACCGATTCTTTGTCTTTACTCTAGATCTAGACGGTATAATATTCGTGACAAAATGACAGAACTTGCTCGTTTACAAAAGAACGGAAGCTTTACGATTATTGACGCTGGCTCCCGTTGACTTAATAAAGTAGGTTTGTTGTATTGTGCGTGGGAGGCTGGGAGCTGCTGTTTATTGGACTGTTTCTTATGATTCGCTTTTATTCAAAAAAATACGCATGTAGCTACATGCTTATCTCTGCTTTCTTCGCAATGCTGCGAAAGCTAATAATTTTTAAAAGCTCATTTTTGGACCATTGCCTTTGGACTGTCGAAATGTTTCTCTGTACGTAAACTAAATGATAATGATATAAGCGAATAGACAATATTGATTTTATTCATGCGTGATAGAGCAAAATAGTCGGCACATTTTGCTTGCCTGCAAGCCACGACACGTTGCTCACGTGGGCTCTAGGCACACTGGGCTAGGACGAGTATCGATACCATTACACTCGTCCTGCTGCTTAGGCTCCCCCTGCATGCCGGGGAACTAGAATTGGCTTTCAGCCCAGAGCTACCCGGGCGAGTCGTAAAAGGCGACTAAAGAAGGGGGAGCGGTTCTTTGCTTGGTATAGCCGAGTCCTAGGCACTGAACCGGACTGTAATTGTCTTCGTTGCTACACACGGTCCTTAACAACCCCCCTCCCCCCCTGCTGCCATAGGCCGAATCCCGCCCTGTTAGGTTAGCTTACCATGCTTAGCTTGCCTAGACACTCGACCGGGTATAGGTCATTTATTACTTAGCCAACTGAACTGACCTACAACTACAAATCTCAACTAGGCTATAGCTGCCCGCTTCTTGACCGAGCCATGCCCCAACTCCAAGGGTCCGGTTAGTTCCGATTGCGAATCTGGCAATAACAATGTGTAGCTGTCTCGAGTTCGCTTGACGCTGGGAGACGAACTTTTGCCGCTGGCCCACGATTGGGTTGCTCAGTGGTCACACGCTATTTTTAGCTTCAGTGGCCCGAATAAACTGGAGCCGGTTACAATTGTCGAGCGTATTGACGCTGCCACGAATTTGGGGCTAGGCTGAGTCGTCGATTTAGAGTCACGACTCGCCGGCGTAATTATGTTTTGCTCGATTGGATCGAGCAAAACATAGGTAAGACGGACGATTTAAGTTTGACAACAATTTTTTAAATTTCGTACAGCATGGATGGATGGCAAAATAGTGTCGATCAATTATTAGAGTGATCATTGGCTTAAAAGCTAAGCGGGTACAAAATGATAAATTACAATTTTATGGTCAAATTTTGCTTTAAAATCGTGCTTCAGAAACTGCTTAGCCTAATGAGTACACGTAGGATTGAGAAATTAGTAAATTGTCTAGTAATAATAATAATAATAATCATCATCGTTTTTGACGTCCATTCTTATGCGCTGCAGGCAAGCCTGGAACGCCGTGTCCATGTTAACACAGGTTAGACGTTTATATTGGAGCTGGGTTTTTACGGCCGGATGCTCTTCCTGTCGCCAACCAGAATAATAAATTACTCTGGATGATGATTATCAGCAAGCGACACTTGTGCGTTTAACAGCCTTGCTGAAGGGCCTGTAACGCCATTGTTTAATATTTGCCGGGATTCGAACCCGGGTCCTCTGGACTCGAAGTGCAACGCCTTAACCACTACACCGCAGCGCTTACTAAATAGTAAATAAAAAATTAAGTTGGTTAAATAATACAGCAAATCGACTAGTAAAGAAACAAAGTTGGCCAATACGGCTAAAAGCAAAAATAATATTTTCAAACGTGATTTCAAACGTGATTTTTTCGCCACTAACGCCCCCAAGATGATAAATCATAATGGCTCCACTGAACTAGTTAAGGGGCAGACGGTTTCCTCGTCAAGGTTACGCCCAGCCCACAGCTGCAAGCCAGTGATTATTTTATTAGCCTGTTATTGGAAAACGCATAAACCTAATAAGAGTTATATTTTTAAACAATGTAACTCGTGAAATTTAAGTTTGAAGCCGGTGTTAAGTTCAAATCTGTGCAGAAGGTTAGAAAGTAGGCATTAGGTTAAAATATAAGCTATTAATAGCACGACTGTCTTATAATAGCGTAATCGCATGCGGATTCCAAACTGGCAGGCCGCTCCATGCAGCAGCTGCTGTGTATGCTTTCGTCCGCTTAGCTTGCCGCGTGTACGCCAGCTGCGTACACAAAGCCACGCGGCTTGCTGGCAGCGAAGGCTTGCTGCGGCGGGTACGAACAAGTGCCTAACTGCCAAGCGGGCAGTCCGGCAGAGCAATGTCGGACGCCGACAAATTGACAACCCGCTCTGCGGATCAGGGTCTCAGCATGGAAGAAAGCGACTGCGATTTGTTCAGTATTAAGTTAGAGGATATTCATCTCGTCTCGACGCGACCTGTCGTAGTCAATCAACACTCAGGAAATGAGGCAAGCTCTAATTAGGGCCTATAATTTTTTTATGGGTGCAAAATGATATTTATAATTATAATATTAATTCAATATAAAGAAGTAATGTAGTCCTATTAGGCTACTACAAATAATTGTATTAATGATATTCTGTGGAAGATTGCTTGCAAAAATTGCCCTTTTCATGGACACACATTCTGGTACTTATTTGAAAGACGATGTAATCATTGACAGTGATCACAAGTAGGCTACTATTATCCCTTGGTCTTTTTTGTATCGATCTCACTGGTTTTATCGCTGCATGTAGCTGAAGTCGCTACAATCCTAAAATTAAGATCTTTGTAGTTTCGTCTGAAAATGTTCGTTATAGAACTACACTGTGTACGTTTCAGAGCTCTCTTCAACTAGCGCAATTGGGTTTCGGACAACGTTTTGTCATTTTTGATTGTGTTTCGGATATTAGCCACGCAGCACAGCGCTGCACTTGGCTACTGGCTAGCCAACAAGTTGTTGGTTAGCCATGTGCTTTACTCATTACTCTTTGTGTAAGCCATCACAGATCACTCTAGCTGGTCCGCATATTGAAGCGAAACGAGGGGGGGGGTTGAATTTTAAGGACCGTGTGTAGTATCAAAGACTATTACGGTCCGGTTCTGTGTAAGAGGGCCACCACAGGACCGCTCCCCCTTCTTTATTCTCCTTTTACGACTCGCCCAGGGAGCTCTGGGCTGCAATCCAATTCCTTGTTCCCGGGCTTGCACGGGGAGTCCGGTCTTGTCTTCAGAAGAGAAACCAGAGAATGATTCTGACCGTTTATATATCGTAGGCTGTTAGGCGAGCCCACGTGACTCGTCCACCGACCAATCAGGAGGCTCGATTTTCGTCCAATGTCACGCAGCGACCTCGTGCTGTTCACGTGAACAAGCCCTAGTTACCACTAAATAGCACTTTCGCCTAGACGCCGCTAGGTTGGGAAAGCTAGCGCAGCTGCGGGAGCTAGCTGCTGGGCAACCGATAGTCGGGTGTGCCGAAATAAAGTATCTCCTGACAATAAGATTTTAAATGTGACTTTGTAGGATTTTTAATTTTTTAGCATGCAATTATTAAATTATAGACATTTTGTCTAAAGTAATAATATGTGATCGTACGCAAGCTTAGCCTATTTATTCAAATGCTTTTGAATAAATAAGGCTTGCCATGAACAATTTGGCAGGGCTGGCCTAGTTCTGTGATTGAGCTTAATAGCATTCATCAACATAAAATTAGTGTCAGGATATAGGGGAAACATTTTCAGACGACTAAATTGCGTATGTGAGGCTGCCATTATGATAGTGGCAATGTTGTGAGTCAGACCTGGAGGGAGCTTTGTGAGTCTATTTCTGTTATTGCATTTTCAACAGCTTGGTAATGTGAAATCGTGAAACACTAGTCTCAAAGCGCCATATGGGAGAGAATATGGGAGAGAAACAGGATCAGAATCACAGGACAAGGCATATTTACAATGACAACTTTTGACAGGCCATTGTATGAGTCATTTGGTATGAAGCACATGGCTAACCAACAACGAGATGAAGGGTTGTTTAACTTTAAACAACAGTATACAACCTTGTGGCGTCACCCCTTCCAATGTCTGTCCATAATCTATGAGTTTAGTAGACTGCATGTTTCTCTTGAAAGTCACGACCGGAGGGAAGGGCCGTGTCTTGAACCAGAGCCCTACTTGCCTTAGCCAGATATTTCAGATTTCAAATTTTCAATTCGCAACTGCGCATTTCTCGTAAATTTGGCAATTGCGCAATTATATTGACAGTGCATAAGGCATATGCACAAACTAGAGATAAATTAAAAATGTTAAAATGTCGCAAAACATAAAAAATTGTAATAAAAATTGGGAATGGTAGGTAATCGGGTTTAAATGTCATCTACCGATATAGTATGTGATCAGTTTGACTCTGAACACAAGCGTATTGCTTGTAGTCAGTTGAAACACTTGATAATTATGTGGAGGCATTGCTGGATGATGCAGGCCAAAGTACTTGATGTCTGAGCCAAAGAGTGTTATGTATCTCTAGGTCTATTAACACACCAATTTTAAGCCACTTGAGTTGAATGAAACATACCACTTTGCAACTGTATCTATAAATATAGTGTGTTTGTGTTATCCTTATTCAATTATCTTGCAAATCGCCCTCAACACTTGAGACAGCTTAATTTATGACCAGATGAAAGAACCTTGAAACCTTTGATATAAAGTGGTATCTTGTAGGTACCTTTGATACTACCTGGTAGGCCTATGTCATACGTTTTGTGAAAGATGTCCTTGAAAGCTCAATCAAGAAGATCCATCAAACATGCGATTCTCTGTCACTATAATAACGATGATTGCGGATAATATCAGTTAATATTCTTGATTAATCTAATCAATATTATCAGCATTCGGTAACGGTGGGACTGTTGGGATAATTGCGATAGGGATTGGCTTTTTAGAGGACAAAGATTGAAGTTTGATTGTAATTTTTTTTACCAAATATGCAGGAATGTCCTTAAAGCAAACCGCCTACAAACGTTATTTGAGAGTGGCGCCTTAAAGCTCAAACAAATTGATCGTTGCACGCCATGTTAATCATATAAAAGACCTACTGCAGCGTATTCTATTTAAAGAACGTTATTTAAGTTTAGGGTTAGTTACCTCAGGGATAGTTTAGGGTTAGTTTAGGGTTTGACTAGGATTAGCTTAGGGTTCGTTTAGGGTTAGGGAATGATTTTTTTATGTTTTAGTTCGTGCAACGACCAATTTGTTTGAGCCAATAGACGCAAGTGTTATTTGGCCTACAATCTTATGTTGTTCAAACTTAAAACATGGAAAATTCAAATTCGCTGTGAATTACTACTTCATTTAGAACTGTCATTTAAAGGCTGTCAAACATTTATTTGGTGGGGCTTTGAATCAGAACATCAAATACAAGTTATTAATTAATTATAGTCTGATCAATAATAAAAAGAAATTTTGCTTGTAATTTTTTGATGGTTTAATGAATTGGCAAATTTCAGTTCATGTTAGTGCCTTGGTATGACTGATCTTTGATGGACAATGCGGGCCAAACTGCTTAACGTCTGGGCCAAAGAGGGTACTATTCTTGTCAAAATTAAAGAGAATCCAAAAAATTAACGAACTGAAACGAGGAGTACAAGTTGAGGAATATTTTCGTCAATATGATTGATTTAAGACGGAAAAATAATTTTTAAGCATGTTACAGCTGAAATATAAATTTTTTTAAATAATGATGTAATTGAGCTATATTTAAGTGCGCAGAAAAGTTGACATTTTTGCGACGAATCGTATTTAAACATGTAGCTTCTTTGGATCGTAGCTGAACTGCCAATGCATTTTGTTCAACCCCTCTGCTTGGTTAATATGGAAGAGAAGACATTTTTAAACAAATTTAAATTATGCTGTTAGATAAAAAAAAAGTTATGGTTTTTGCTAGCTAATTTTGAATTATATTTTAAAATGTTATTCCAAATTAAACATTGTTCTTGCTTTGTATATTTAGCCTCTCTCCGAAGTGACACAGAGGAACAGTCAGGATTTAGACGGTAGTATATCCATAACCAATTACTGGCCAATCTACGAGAACGTTCATCCTGACGTCACGCAGGAATTGGCCTTTCAGTCGCTCATCGCTGACGATTCCTCCATAGACTTTGGACACGAGCTTTACTTCCCCACCTGCCAAGCTGACTTTCTAACTGAAGCGTCTCCGGTTGAAGCAAAGCCATCAAAAGCTGATCTTATGGAGAAGATTGCAGTGTCGTACAACAGTAGAGCTTCTTCACCGAATCTGTTCAGTCGTTCAAGGCCTGTCTCACCGAATCTAAGTGATGTAAATGGAGGCGATAAGAAAAGGAAGAAATATGAAAGAGAAGACGTTGTCTCGAAAGATTTGTCGATTGTCGCGAAACGTCAATCGTGCGTCGATGTGTTTGAGACGCCGCAGGTGTTGAGCAGGCGTCCGAGTGGAGCGTCACCACCGATACTCATTCCATCGCCGCTGCTTACGAATGCTTCGAATCACATGGTGCTAGAACCAGACTGGGCGACAGGCGATCAACCAATGAGCAATCACCATGTTTTAATCTCGACTTCCGTGTTGGCAGATCTTCCGGATAGATTGCCGTCTATCGTGGAATGTCAAGTGATGCCATCTTCGCAGATGTACCTTCAGCACTGTAGATCTCTAAGTACCTCGCCGGAGTTCAGAGATGCTGGCTTCGCTGACAGAAAGGAAAGTAGAATTATTGGGAGCGATGCTGCGAAGGAGGCAAAGGAGAAAATTCCGCGGCATAAGCGGCCATCGCACATAAATGCCGAACTTCGAAGACGTTATAAAATTCAGGTGAAATACCTACTCGAATTAAGGAGGTATTTATATTTTCGATTTTGGCAATTGATTTTTATATGACAGTTTCAGATTTTAGTGAATATATTCGCTGCACTTGATTGCCATCAGAGTGGTATGATTTGCTTCTACAAGGTTAATGTGTCGCAAAATGCTCATTTTTCGTGAGCATCGAGTTATCTATAAGACTGAATTTTTGCACGATCGTTTTAAAAATAATATTTTTAAGTAGGCTAGGTAGCTAAAATGATGAAGATCATTGAATGAGCTATTGCAAATGTTTTGTGAGTTCGTTCACAGCAACTCTTTCTCAGCCGATGCGCGGGAGGTATGAGCGAAAAATTTGCTTTGGCTTGGGCACAAAATTTTATACTAATGCTCCCCATGAAAAATTCATTCATTCCTAGCTACATGAAAGCTATTATTTTAATACGACCATAAAGCATGACATGAGCTGCAATCTTGTAATGATCTGCAGATTGAATTATTCTTGGAATGTCTATACATAAGCAAGATAATTAACTTCAAATGGATCGTTGACCATCTTGTATCTTCGCTAATTACAAGGCGATGAGTATTTCTTAGTCAGCACATGTCTACTCAACGATGTACATGTACACATAATAATAGTATATCAGACCTACTGGAGTACTTGACTGAATATATGTGACTATATTTTGATCAAAATAGACACGACTATATTTTAGTCAGTAGACGTTGGTCAAAGTGGTTGATAACATTGCTGAAGTTTTTTTGCTTGTCTTTGTTTTGAATAACTTTTCTTTTGAGCTATTTGAAAGATTTTGGGCCTTTGAAAGGTTTGGGGATGGCGGTTAGAAAAATAGATTTCTACTTAAGGGTGAAAGTTTGATGTTTCTCTTGTGAACACACCCATTTTAATCGTTGTTTGGGTTCCAATGTATGTATACAGACCTACGTTGAGGACTTGAATCAGCTACTGCCGCCCATTTCTGGAGGAATGCGTACTAACATTGGAGGCTCAAAGAAATCAAAATCGGCATTACTTGAGAGAGGTAGGTATGATTTTAGTCATAAAGGAGACTAGTTCTTCCAAAAACAAGCTGGTATATATTTGAAGCAGAGTTTGAAAATATATAGTATGATCCATTGCTTTGTGGGCTTGTTTAAACAATTGCATTGTGTTAATTGACCTGCTAGATTTCATACACTTTGTTTCTGTTAAGTTTACGATTTCTAGTTGGACCTAAGAAAATCATAAAATTAATTTTTGTGTTGCAGTAGGCCTAATTAACATTTGATGAGTGTCATGTCGTATTATGTATAAACATGTTATTCTGGTCTGAAATATAGCCAAGGGAGTATTATTTTGTGGCAACATTATAATTTGTGAAGAAACTGCCAATTTTTATAAATGATTGAAATAAATGGATAATGATTATGATTGAAAAATATAACGCTAGTTAATGTTCATTCTTATTTGCTATCTTGCAATCAGTTTGATCAGTACCGATACTTTATTGAACATTCTATATAAATATGGCTGTTGATAGCCCGTTTTATTATATTTCTTTGAGCATTATAATAGTCGTCAAAATTTTATTATGGCATTGTATTTTTTAGTACCAGCGTACTTAGTTTAATTAACTTGCGTAAAATTAATAACAATATTATGTGAAAATTACTTCTAAAAATTTGTAGTACGGTATGTATTCACTGGAATATTGAATGTACAATTTTTTTACTTCATCTTGTCAATGATATTTTGATAATAACTTGGCTTAATATTTGGTGCATATTTTTACATTTATTGTATAAAAAAGATCTTCTAAATCTCTGTTTTGTATGCAAGCATAAAAGTTCTTTGCTGTAAATGATGTATGATGTTTAATTATGACATTTTAATGATAGATGTTTTTTCATATTTTTGATCTGCTATCTGGAGAAAATTCCAGTTTGCACGGTGTTGCATTATTTATTTGTGTATTTGCAACAACTTGTGGCACAGATTTCGCTTTAAAGCGATAACCAAAGTGAGTACCTTGATTTCACGTTATTCCCATCCCATTTTTGACACGACCGCCGACTTGACTAACAGACAACGTAGCGACTTTCAGCACGACTGAATTTGTGACGGGCCTCGGGCCCCGGCCCCCGATTTGATTACGATTACGTTTAATGCATTTTCAGCCGCTGGCTATTGTCGCCAATTAAAGGCCGAGTCTAGGGAGGCCGACCGAGAGTCCGATGCTTTACGCACCGAAATCGAGGCCCTCACAGCCGATATCAAGTAAGTTCTCGCCTCCACGCTCATACTGTGTTCTTTCTGTTGCTGTGTTTGTCCTATGATGCTGTCTGTGAATGGGGGAAGAAGGGTGTTTGTCACAGGCGCAGATAATGCAATTTTGAACGCTGTGATGAACTTATGCCTTTCTCCTTCAAGTTTTTCCAGGGCATTGAAGTTTGTGCGGCGGTTGTGTTTTGCAGGAGACTGCAGGTGGAGATGCCGAGTAACGGGGTGGAGCAGGTCACGGTGAAGACTCAGGTGACTGTCGAGGAGATGTTTGATGTGCACGTTCACGCGCAGACGCGCCGGGACTGGAAGTTCTACATCGTATGCTTTTGTTACGTCGCGAGCGCACAACTCTTGTACTAAGCTGTACTAAGTAGTTACATCAATTGAACACGTGTTGATGTCAAGGTCGTGTGACGGACTATGCTGCAGCTAATCAATGCGAGTGAACCATTTGTAAGATTTAGAAACAATATAACACTGTATATATTAAAGATTATATTTACTGTTGTCAGGATAGAGTCTTGCATTGTTGTTTAGTAATTTAGTGATGGAGTTCAGCCTTTATTAAGAGTAAATTCTAAGATTCAGTGTTTGATTTATAAGAAAATTGGTGTTAATGTTTAAACAGCAGCTTCGTTGCAATTTGCTGTTGTTATGTATTGTGGCATGAATCGGAGACGTGCACAGTGGCAGAATTTTTCTTTGTGTGCTCTTGAAATTCATAAAAACATCAATTATTCATATTATGTATGTTTTTATAATAATTATTTTAATGCAAATTGTTTTGTCAATTTGATTCAAGCAAAATTATCATAGTAAAATTAGCTTAAATTGTTGTAAATTTTCTAATGCGTTCTTTTTTCATGATTTTAAATATTGTTTTCTAAAACTTCACAGTTCCTTTTACAGTGCTCATACCCTCGTATGTAGATACTACATTTCTTTTTACTATATATTATTACTACACCACAGCGAGGCGCTGTGGTGTAGTGGTTGAGGTGTTGGGCTTCGAGTCCAGAGGACCTGGGTTCGAGTCCCAGCGTCGGCAACTATGAAACCATGGCGTTACAGGCCTTCAGCAAGGCTCTTAAACACACTAGTGTCACTTGCTGATAATCATCGTCCAGAGTAATTTATTATTCTGGTTGACGACAGGAAGGGCATCTGGCCGTAAAAACCCAGCTCCAATATAAACGTCTAACCTGTGTTAACATGGACACGGCGTGACAGGCTTGTCTGTAGCGCATAAGGATGGAGGTCAAAAATGATTATTATTATTATTACTATTATGTTTGTCTTAATTGAATTTATTCTCTAACTTGCGTAAACTTTCAGCAACCAATATACGGTAACTGCAAATATATTTATCCCAGATATTTTCCATCGGTTGATTTTGATAGGCTTATTACTTGTAGTTGCGCTGCGTTGCTTAACACGTCACAGTTCAGCTTGTTCATGCGTCCGATGTTTGTCACCTACTGCCAAGTTGTCGAGTCGTTGACAGTCGACAGATTTCTACAGACGCTCGATAGATGGTCGCAGCAGCACTTCACCCTGGCGGCCTTCAGAGACTGTAAGTGCCATGGCGGGTAGGACCCTCCGCGTAAATATGTCGGGCAAACGAGTGCCATAAAAAATTAACTTGAATCGTTTCGTCTTATCTTATTAGATTTTGATTTACTTTTAACCGACCTCTATCAATAGTACCGCAGTCGAAACTTAATTGCGGCATTAAGTGCAGTTATATCTTTTTTTATGTAAGTAAAATTGCTTATCTTATCTTCTCTAATCTTAACTTTGGTTAATTAAGTTTGGACTTTTCACTATTTTATTGCAGCTGGAAATTGTGCTTTAAAATGTATTTTTTTGAACGTAGTTTTGTGCATCGTAATTGTTCTTTGTATTTTAGTGCATTTTAACGTATGACAGTGGATTCTAATGTATTCTAATGTATTTTATTGTATTTTAATTTATTTTAATGTATGTTATTGTATATGTTAATATTAACACTATTATGTATACGTAGTTTTTAAATCATACTGTTGCGAATAAAATATGATAATTTTAGATGTGGACTATGATATATATGTGGTCATTTGTACGATTTTGATTATAATCTTAATAATGAGAGCCTCTAACTGTTGCATTAAAATAATCAATCCTGAAATTGCTATTGCCTGCGATTAAATTGTGCGCAATGTCTGTTACAGAATTGAAGCTCTATTTTTATTGTAAATTGATTAGTATTATTGTTAGTATTTGCGGATGTGGATTATAATGAAATAGTAGGATCGCGCTTCGATTTATTTATTATATTTTGCGTATAGTGCAAAATCAGAAGCGATTGTGCTAATACACGACGCTTATCATAAGACTTAATGCGACGTAGAAACCTGTTATATTAGCACTATATGTTTGGCAGACGACTGCCATATATGGAGAGGTTGGATGCCAGGGACCTGCCGTTTGGCAGTGCACTGGAGGGAGAGACAGAACACGCTGCAATCTTTCAGTGAACTGAAGGCTGTTGGCTTAAATTAATTAACGTTCCATTTTGATTGTAAGTTGATGCTGTGCGACAGTAACGACAGAGGTCCAGTGCCACATCGCCAAGAAAACGTCGTTTCTCAAGAACCCCGAGCGAGTGCGAGACGAAGCTCTTGCAGCGACGACCCTCAGAAGCGTTCCGCCGAATCTGACCGAATCGACCCCAGTCAGTGATTCTGCATCAACCAATGGCGCGCTTCCGTGCCACGCGTCGACAAGACTGAGCCGTGACCCGACCACAAAGTCGGGTCCTCCGTCGAGGAAGCAGAGTCGAGATCGCTCGAGGTCGAGCTGCGGGTCTACGGCCTCAACGAGCGAGTCGACAAAGTCCAGCTACGCGTCGTCCGCCAAGTCGAGCTATGATGGGGCCAACTCTGGGTTTGCGTCGGCAAAGCCAAGCCTCGACGCGAATAATTTAAACTTTCCGACTCAGTCGACAAGGCTTGGCGCTGTTGATGGAATTGCCGGTTTATCGACGAGAGGTGGCTTCGAGCAGATGAGACCAGGCTTTGACCCGACAAATCCTCTGGGCTCTGAATTGTCGCGCTTTGATCCAACAAGATCTAGTCTTAATCAGATAAGGCCAGGTTTTGACCAAGCCATGCCAAATTGCAGCGCACCGATGCATAATTTTGCGTCAAAAAGTAATCGTTCACCAGCCAATAGTAAGTTGGCGCGGTAGCAGCGGCCTCTAGCGCGCAGCGTACAGTTGAGCTATTTGAAGTGCGTGTGAGTGCATTTTTGAAAGAACTTGACAGATTATCTGTATTAGCTAGTGTGTGATGCGTGATGTGACTTCTTTTTTTAGTGCCCGAAAAGTAGATAATTTTTCAGACTTTGTACAGCAATTCTCAAAGGAGTTAATAATTTTCACAAAATATTTGGTATTTTTTCAGTGAGTTTGAAATCTTTGTTTTACATGGATTGTTTAAGGCTACCTCCCCCTCATACCCCCCCACCCTATGGTCAAATTTGTTGTTCAGATTTTATGGCCTCAATTTAGTTGAATGCCGGGATTCAATACAGTATTTTTTCCAAAATATTTAATTGATGTACAGTTTATTGTAGTTTACACGGTTACCCATAAAATACATAACCTAACACTTCACCATACCACTAATTCAAATATTTTTCTATTTGTCTAAGGTTGAAACATTTTATGGTTGAAGTGTTTTAGGCACAATAAGTCAAGTCAATAAGTCAATAAGTGTAGTCAAGGCTTAATCTTCTGATTGCCAAAATCGCCATAAGAAAATTTTCTGGCTGTTGGCGAAATTGGTTGCCTTTTTGTGAAAGCCTGTGAAATTTTTTAAAAGATTCTTCAGCCTTAGAAGTTCAATTACTGATTCGATGGTGTTGAGCAAACAATAAATTAAATATATTAAAGCGCATCAGAGAGAACCTATGACAGTATTGTTTTGGCACAAATTAGTAAGGCCCTGCGAAAAAAATTGATTCGCTAATTACTTTTTTTTGTGGAATTTTGTGAGACCCGGAGCATTCAATGCCTGTATGCTCACTCTCCATCTTTACATCTTCAAAGGAGCGTACACTATAGTCCTAGTATGAAAGAGGTGTAAGAGTACTTTTTTGTTGGGTCACCGTGTACATTGATCTAATTTTGAAACGAATTTAGTTTACATATGTTTTGAAGCGTTTCTTGCTATTATTGATACTGTTAACATTTTGTTTGCGGAAACGGATAATCCGTTCTTTTTAAATTCTGGACTGAAGGATTACGAATGTTTTGTCTGTAAAGTTTTCCATTGTAGAAATGTTTTTGCTAATTGTAGCTAAACCATAAACGTCGTAGAGAAACCGTCAAGCAACTGTTTCTGTTCTGAGCAGGATGGTCCTGAAGCTGATACGCATGCATAAACTACCAAAGTATTATTATTTGCTATTGAGTTTACGATGTAAGCCTTAAAGAATGAAATCGGAAAAGTTTTATTTTGCTCTTAAATTGCAGAGGAATGAATCAATAGTAAGTTAATAGTAACGGAATTTATTTACCTGTGTGAATGAGGACGATTGGCTATCAGCATGTAGATTTAATAATATGGAGGGGAAAGTTGAGAAGAGGAGGGCAAAAAAAACGTGGAGGGAAGCGGTAGAGAGCGATATGAATGAGCGAGGCATGAATAGAGAGATGGCAAATAATCGTCAGTTATGGGTGAGTCTCATCGTGGAAAGCTAGCTAGCACGAATCAGTTCTAGCATGAAATAGTGGATGTAAAACGTAAATGATGATGATGATGATGATGATTAAGATTACCAAATCTCAATTTCACAGGCAAAAAATTGGTGGAGCACATCATTTATCCCTTGATTGCAAAACCAGTATTTATTTTTGTGGCAAGGATTTTTTTTGAGTTCTTTCTGCACTGTTGTTCTATATAAAGTATAACTCTGTAAGGTTAAGCAATTAAGTTATAACTGGGGAATACTTTCAGTACTGTTTAGCATTTAATACACTAACAGTTTGTCAAAATGTTTGTCGCTTTGAATTTTAATAAATCGTAGAAAAGCCTACAATAGGCATCATTTAATCATAACTGATTAAATTTATAATTGTTTCGTAGGTTTCATTGGACGCATTAGGGGTATTTATCAGTAGGTTAAGAGTTAATACTCCTTTTATATTTGTGATCGATAACTAATAGGTATTATTAGGCTAATAAGATGAGTTTAAACTTGTTGAGCAATTCGATTTGAGTTTTATTTTCAGATACGAGCTTTCTCAACAATAATTTCTTCGTTGACTGAATTGTGTATGCAAGCTACAGGTGCATCGAAAAGTGGATATTTCTAATATAATTACAATAAAATAGATTTTTTTTGCGTTGTTGTAATTTTGGCCAATTTCACGAATCGATCCAATTCGAAAACTAGCGAGCGCTGTAGCGAAAACTACATGCACTGCATAACTACATAAAGCTGCAGAAGCTAGCCTATTTATAATTATGAGCAGCCCTCAAAAACACGAAAATTAAGCGCAGTTAAATTTCTGAGAGGGCAAACTGCAAAAGTAACACGCAACAAAAATTTCATGTTTTTCAATTTGACTTTGAAAATCTATTCTTTTTTTGCCAACACTGTTGTGACTTACATGTATTGACTATGCCAGAAGCTGATGCTGCACGATCCAAAATAACTTACATGCATGCCCTTTGCTAAATACCAGGGGCCTCATTTACGTACATTTCTTAAGATTTTCTGAAATCTTATCCTAACTGAAATTGAAAACAAATAAAATCCAATCGCCGACCGCATCATTCGGTTCGCGCGCGACCGTGCAGTTTCCAAAAAAAAGCTAAGATTTGCCAAAAATTCTCTTAAGACAATCTTAGGACTAAGATTGTCATAAGATGTCTACGTGAATGAGTCCCCAGTACTGTAAAATATGATATTTTCGCCTGCACGTAATTTTCGCGAAATTCGCGAATTGGCAAAACTCGAGAAAGTTACATGCAGCAAAATAAAGCTGCAGAGGCTGTTTATAAATTAAGTGCAGTAAAATTTCTGAAGGCCGGTTGCTAGACTTCGATTTGAAGTGCGATTTTATTTTGTAGT
>JAQIWG010003840.1:0-17110 GCA_034695025.1 Chamaedrilus cognettii | reverse complement strand
CCTTACGACACGGCACGTCCTTAACGACACGGCCTTAACGACACTGCTTCCTTCGTTTTGAAGGCTTCCTTCGTTTTTGCCGACAGGTGTAACTTCACCATTAGTCCTACGAGACTGTCGCGCTGTACGCATACGTGTTGATGAGGCACGCGTTTGAGTTCGCGCGATCCATACGAAAGAATCCGGTCTCTCCCCAGTCCGCGCTCCAGCTGCAATGCACGAAGCATATTAAATCACATAAAAAAATGTAGTTGACACTGGCTATAGATGCAACGGGTCCTGTCCGGTAATGTCTTATATATAACATACAGGCCTACTATATATTATAAGCCTAATATTTAAATATAGGTATTCTGTAATGTTCGTTAACTTGTATTGGCCATTGTTTTTGTTGATTTTTGTGCTGTTTTTATGCTGTTTCAAGCACTGATCAAATACTTCGTTCTATCATTATCATCAACAACTTGGTTAAGCACTCAGATTTTCTATCACCATTGCATAACATCTCTTTATAGCAAATATTTTATTCGTCAGCAAAATTACATCTAATATTTTGGATGCAAAACCACAACGGCCCACCAAACAGTCCATTTCAACCGGCCCATTTGCCCACCTGTTTTTGACTTGCCAGTAGTCCTTTCCGGTCACCGAGTCAGTCCCGGCCCCGGTCAGCAGCACGGCGTGGTTGACGGTCGTGTTACAAGTCCCAGTCGCTGTCGAGTCGATGACCCCACTCGAGTAGAGCATGAAGTTGTCTCCCACGGAGATCGTCACTGCGATCGGTCCAATGGTCTGGACGGCGTTGAGCAGACTCGCGTCGTCAGTGTCCAGCTGCTGCCAGTTGAGCGTCATGGGGATGCGACTGGGGGCAGCCTTGCTCTGGCAGGTCGTGCTGAAGGTAGTGCCGTCCTGTGGAACGACGAAATGAAATTACGAATTTTATTCTCAAAGGGCCTTAAATTATCGACAATGATTAATCAAAATTCTGTTAATTAGTGAGGCTTTAACTGTTTAGCTAGAAATATTAACTAAGCCCATTGTTTGACTTATTTACTCCAGCGCGGGTATTTATAGATGCAATGCAAGCCTTGATCCCAATAGCCTACTCCTGCGGTGTAGGGATAGCTGGCGTCGGTATCCAGTCCTCCGATTTGCTGTACGTAGTTGAAGGCGTCGTACTCCCATCCTCCACCGCAGCCCGCCCACACTAAAACGAACGAACACCAGTTGTCAACTAGTAATGAACTCGCAAGCTTAGGATATTCTTTGTTTTTTGGGCATTTTTTCTATCGAAATAAATGTGGGCATAATCGGATCCTGTCGAATTTATTTGCTGGAGTTTCAACAAATTTCCAGATTTTTTTCTTTTCTGCCGATTTTATCTCTTTTCTTTTTGGAGTTATTAATACTCGGTTGCTCAATACAGAGTTGATTTTTTAATTCTCTGTTATAGCCTACTGGCTATATTTTAGTTGACAAGGATTGTTTTGCTAAACTTTCTAATCAGAAAATATTTAGAGTTACTTATTATGTAGTATCTAGCAGAACAATGCTATCTCTCAGATATCATTAGGCTACAGTAACTATCCATCAGTGCAATAGTGCACTTTAAAAAAATATAATAAATGATAAAAGGAAAAAGATCAAATAAGACTACAAAATATAAATTGGTAGTAGCCGCGGAGCAAGTTACCCAATTACTACTAACTCAGCCCTGAAAGGAAGTTGAGAATTACGTGTGACGCATTCCATAAATTCCTGTGCGGAGAATGAAATGAGCTGTTTCTTCGCCTTGTAGTAGGCGCCCTCTATGGCGCCAGCAGCGCTGAACGCCCAGCAGCATCCGCACTGACCCTGCCAACCCAAAACTCTTCCTGTCATGAACACTTCTCCGCAAAAACAGCATGTCAAAAATGAAGACAAAATACTGTCTATAATCTCGTCATCCTTCATTGTATGAAATCCTTCCAGTATTCGTTCATTGTGTAGATTGCAAAGTCATTATTGTATTATGTACGTTGTTACTTTGGGTACATGACGCGTGGTTGATTAGATCGAATTGAATGTTGCCAACACGTTGATTTACTCCAATGTTGATGCATTACAGCCTACATGACATTGCGTGTGTGGGTAACACTGAATGGTCAATGGATCTCTTTCCACTGCTTACTTTGTATGCAATTTTGCATGCAATTATGTATGCAATTTTGCATGCAAAATTTGCATGCAAAATTCTTGACGGTCTGATCCTTGACGGAAGTGACGTAGCCCTGCGCGCCATTACAAGTTTTTTTGTTATAGCGATAACATAACGCCTGATATTATTGCATAATAATGATCAGTCGTTATATAATACCTGATCCTTGACGGAAGTGACGTAGCCCTGCGCATTCCAGTCAACGGCGGGACCCGCTCTCTTGGACCTAGTCAACGAACGAACTTTTCGGTGCGCTGCTTTCTTGCCGTCACTCGACTTTCTGCCGAGCCTTTTGCGCGTGAAGTCAGCGAAGCTCTGAACGACGCAAACTGCCTCATGCAATAACTAACCGACTCCCCGCTTTTCGTGACGTCTGATTCATCAATGTTCATGTTTTTACACAGGCGTAGACGCTCGCGCCCTGATGAGGACTGCTTGAGCTGGGCTTTTACGACCGAATGCCCTTCCCAACGCCAACCAAGGAAAAAAATATCTGCACGGGGTTAGCAGCTAGCGACACTTGTGTGTTTATCTGTAGCGAATGGTTTCATAGTGGTTGGCGCGGGGACTAGAAAACAGGTCCTCTTAACTCTCAGTCCCCAGCAAGTCGGGGAAAAAGAACAGAGTTGAATCCCAGAGCTCACCGGGCGAGTGGTAACAAGCGACTATTGAAAAGGGGGGGGGCGCTTCTGTTGCGGCCCTCTTACACAGAACATGACTGTAGTTAGTACTCACACACGGTCCTTAAAAAAAGAAACGAAAAGAAAGATGGTTCGCACCATGTGTGCGTGCATGTTGAGTGCGAGCGCCATGTTTGACGTCCCAGCGGCCACCGCGGCGCGATTGGCTTTCACCTTACTGGCCGATGCGCGGAAGTTCGCCAGCCTGCACATTGTACATGGTATGCAGTGATACTGTTGGATTAAAATGGAATATCCCTAGATTCTGGGTATCTCGGCGAATAATATCCATAGATTTCCGCAGGGGATAAGCCATTTGCAGCCATGGACACCTGCCCTCCACCTTAACCTATCCGGTTCAGTGCCGGATTTACATCGGGGCGCACGGGGCACGTGCCCTGGGTCTCCGCAAACAAGGGGGCCTCCGCAGATACTGCACTGAATTATTTTTACGGAGGCCTATTGCATATGAAGCTTAGTCCTAACGTAGCCTGCAGCTGCAATGCAGCTACAGCACAGTGCTAAAGCAGCAAATTGACCCAATAATTTTTTAGCCTACGTAATTATGAGATAAAGTTGCTGCTGCATCGTCAAATGAAGCACAATATGGTTAAAATATTATGCTATAACTTGCTCGTTTTCAATGGGGGCCTACACAGAATTTGTGCCCTGATCCTTTTTTGGTGTACATCCGGCACTTATCTGGTTCTCTTCTCAAAACATTCCTCAGCCACCTCCATATTCCTATTTAGGCTTATAATAAAGAAATTAAAAATAGAACAAAAACCAAAACGCTCACGCATTCGCGTCGGTGACCGGGGGTGCATTTTTCTGCTTCTTCGCCCAGCGTGCGTACAGCGCATTGACTGCCGCGTCACTTGTTAGGTCGGTCGTGTCGACCCCGAAGCTATCGGGGGGCAAGGGGATGCGAGAGGTCACCTGGACTGCGAGGAGGGCGCAGAGCGCCGCGACCAGAAACAATTTCATCTGCGGATAAAGCATCTTTTTTGAATAAAAGAATCAGCCTACCCCTGCTTGGGGAATTTCCCAAGTTCCTGGAAAATTGATGGTCATCTTGGAATCTGACGCATCTGCTATAGAAAACCTATAGCAACAAGCGTTTTATTGCCATACATTATGTTTTGTGCAGTGTGAAATACGTTCAGCGAGGACTAAAACCTTGCATAGAGCAACAGGGTAGACTGTAGTCCCCCAAGTTTGTATATTTTACGTCACACCCATCATCGCTCAATCAACTAAATTGTTGAGCAGCACAATAATTTAAGAGACATTCATTTTGCATGTTAGTGTCGCCCTCTGTGATGGTGTCTAAGCATCCCCCGCACCCCCCTAATGTGACGCCACTGATTTGGCTTCAGATTCACACAACTCACAATGCCAATCGAAAATGATAAACGATGTTTTGTTGTATTCGTTCGGACTCCGAGCGTGAACAGGCAATCGTATGCAGACGCGTTTTCACGTGGCGAGCCTAGATCTACAGTGTATCAGCATACGAGTGAAGCGAGTTGCGAACAGGCTTATATACATGTACATGTACACGCCTGGAACGTAGGCTTAAACATCTGCGTCAAACTTGATCACATAACATAAAGAAGAAAAACAATTAACATTTGGTAACCGATCGATGACGATTTTAAACGCATTCGATTTTTATTTTTATTTTTTGACGATTTTTTTAGTAGACGTTATCGACATTCTGGCGAGTAGAGCGCGTGTGCGTTTTGAGCAGGGTTTTGATTTCCGGTTGGTTCGGGTAGTGTTGAACCCTGTTAAGATTGAACAAAATTTCAAACGGTAGTGGGGAATCTATTTGTCATCAGTATTGTAACATATATTGCAGAGTTAATATATCGCTCATATAAATTGGGCAGAAATTCATCCAAGATTTTCCAAATGGGCGGGGGTATCAGAACACAGCAGAACAGTTCAGTTCAGAACAGTTTAGTTCAGAACAGAGCAATTCAAAAAAGAACAGAACAGAACAGTTCAGTTCAGAACAGAACAGTTACAGGGGGGGTTACTAAAATTTCAGAGGGTTGAAGTCGGGCCTCCCCTTTTATCTTTCCCCGAAAGTCTACTCACGACCAGGGGGGGTGGTGCTTACGCAATGTTATCCTTCAGAAAATGGCTTTCAATCGTTTTCACACAAATTTCTTAAGCACATTCTTACCAATCTTTCTTCGTATCCTAATTTCTAATTTATTTCATTCCTTTGGGAGAATCCAATCCTAACCTAGTTATCGCACCATCTTCCGCTCAAGAACCCCCATGCACTATCCCTACAACGCACTACATGCACTACACTATCCCTACAACCCTCTGACAGGGAAAAAAATTTCGCGAAGGGCTTTCAAGTGGTCTCCGAAGTTGCTGCGTGAAATAACAAATTAAACGTAGGCCCGCAGATTCAAGCTAATTTGATAAAAATAAGAGCTAATTATTGACGCTAACCACGCCTAGGAATGAAGAGAAGTCAGCCTATAGAATATGTTCCTATAATTCTTATTGACTTCAATTTCATTTTGAGTAAATTTCGGTTGACAAAATAATGGCTTTGGCCCCCGTGGTCGTCCCCCAAACTTTGCATGGCCCCTTAAGCAAATAATTGAATGCCCCTGCAAGGGCCTGCATATGTTTTGCACTATATCAGAAACTATTGATCTTCACACTTCCTAAATTATCTAAAAAGAAAAATTCTTTAGAATCTGTGATTAAAATCAAATTACCAATTATGCCGACACCGGCTTGTTGATACGCAATAACAAAACACATGTTGGCTTGCTAATCGTGTTTATTTACCATTAAATCACGTATCACTAATCAATAATCATTACAAAACTGTCGTGCTGTGAGACATTATTATGATTATGTTATGTCGTTACAGCGTAATGGTCTCTTTCAAACATGCATATTTTGCATGAAATTTTACCATCAATTTTGCATGCAAATTTTGCATGCAACCGTGTTAAGGCAGACGGACGACCGCTGTCATGACAACGATTTCCATAACTAGGTTTTATGCACGGCTTGTTCGTTAACTGGGTTTCATGCACAGCTTGCATGAAACCCAGTAAAGGACATTTTACATTGTTATTTTCTTAACATGGTTGCATGTAAAACTGCATGAAAAATATGCATCGTGGAAAGGGGATCTAAGCCTACAGAGGTATTCGTAATAACGATTAAACAGCAGATGTGCGTGATTTATTGAAAAAGAAGTGTTAATGACCGATTGCTGTTAAAAGTATTAATTATATCTTCTTCTTCTTATCTGAACACTGATGTTGATATATATGGTGTTGTTCGTCTACAATTTCAGATCTATCTGATAATCTGTGACCTAGTTATGACAATGTTTTGAGTATTTCCATTTTCACCGAAACACGGTGTATGTACATCTTTATACATGTATAAAATTATAGTATAATTATATTTTTTTATATTGAGATTTTAATCAGCATTAAAAAAATCAACAGCTTATTTTTTATTTTGTGCCTTCGGCCTGCAGCGTCCATGACAGCGGAGCGTCGTTACATTTGAAGCACAATTTCTGATTCGTTGCTGTTTGTCAACGTTCAGGCCTATAGGTAGACGTAATTTGGTTCTGGCGAGGCCTCAGTCTCACACGTCTAGCACGATGTACGGCATTTCAGTTATACCGCAGGCGTCAGGAATTGCTCTATCGAGACGGAAGTAGCCGCGCTCTCCCCATCCAGCACCCCAGCTGCAATGCATCCACCAGGAATCATATTACACTAACTTTATTTCATCAAATAAATGGTAGCAATCAACACGAACAAATGAATAAATATGGAAAGAAAACAAATAAGGTGACGCCAGCCATTCGAAATCAAAAATACATACATGAAAGTCGCGAAAAGTCTAGCCACCGACACAGGTCCAAATAGTACTTGATTACATGCACAGAAATAAGATATAGTGCAGAAAGGTCAACAGTAATAAATTTTAAAAAAGAAAAAAATACAATGAAAGATTATGCAGCCAGCATAAATCACCGCATTCAAAATTACTATAGTACACCGCCAGTCCAAAAACAACGTGCCACCAGACTCATGACTGTAACTTTGTCAACGCGGCCAACAGTGCTGGGCCTATTTACTTACAGACCATTCTGAACAGCGCTTAATCAGCTGTTTAAATAGTGTGTAGAGCCACACCCTCGCATCTTAGCGTGCCAAAAAAAGGGGGCATACCACAAAAAATAGTGGGCATACTACAAAAAATAGTGGGCATACTACAAAAAATAGTGGGCATACTACAAACAATAGTGGGCATACTACAAAAATAGTGGGCATACCACAAAAAAATAGTGGGCATACTGCAAAAAATAGTGGACGTACCACAAAAAGTGGGTTTACTCTGCATACCCACTCACCGTATAGGCCTACTCATTCGTATTCGCCAGCCCCCTGCAGGTTTGAGAACAAAAATTGGCTTGCAGCCCAGAGCTCACCGGGCGCTTCGTAAAGGGCGACCAAAGGGAGCCGGTTCTGTGCCGGCTTTCTTGCACAGAACCTCGCTGTAGCCTATATAGCCCTTTTGTGCTACACACAAATGGTCCTTAAACATGGTCCCTACACTACAAGAAAATAACACAAACTGTATACTCCACTATAGATGACCACCTCTCACCTGTTCTTGACGAGCCAGTAGTTCCTCCCGGTCGCGTTGTCCATCCCCACCCCAGTGAGCAGCACTGCGTGGTTGAGTCCAGATCCGCAGGCCACGGTCGAGTTCATGACCCCAGACGAGTAGAGCATGAAGGGGTCCCCGACAGCTATCGACACGGACAGCGGTCCGACGGTGAGGATTGCGTTGAGCAGAGTCGTGTCGCCAGGGTTCAGGTAGCCCCAGGTTAGATTCATGGCGACGCGACTGGGGGCTGGCTTGCTCAGGCACGTCGTGCTGTAGTTTCCGTTCAGCTAGCCAGACAACGAAAGGAAAACTGTTTAATATCAGGATAAATGTTCTACGTGTAAGATATTGGGTTATCAAGTCTACTATCGATGCTGAGACAGCTGAGTTGATAAAGAATAAACAAACAATGAAAGAAAGAAAACAATTGCTCTGTAACTGCATCGTTATTTAAGTTATGTATGTATGTATGTTAGTATGTATGAATACTACACTTGTAACACACTAAAAATGAAAATGGAGATGGAAAGAACATCCTTTGCTTGAATCGTTGGTGCGGAAGAAGACACTCCCGTGTCATTCATCCATTTCCCGTGTCAGCATACATTTTGTAGATAAGTCTGTAGCACACGAAGATTTGTGAACCATTTAGTTTTTAGTTTCTCTTATTCTCCCTCTCTCTACTCCGACACGCAGTCAATATATATTCGCGTTCCGAAGTTTTATGTTTCGTTCTACGTATTGCGCATGAATTAGCCTACTTATAATTCTTCGTTTACTAGGCTGCATTTCGCTTTACTATTCAAGTTTGTTCAAAGTGGCATTTCTAAACCGTATATTATAGTGTATCCGTACGCTGTATTTGCATGAATATAGTTCTTATTGTAATTGCAGCGTACCCCTGCGATGTAGGGATAGCTGGTCAGCGTATCTTGTCCCTTGTTGGATTGCACGTAGTTAAAGGCATCGTCCTCCACTCCACCGTCGCAGCCCTGCCACGCTAAACATTAGCGGAAACATTATCACGATCGTTTAGGATCGTAATTATTAGGCTGCAACAATGGATCATAATTTGATAACAACGTGGGAACATAATAACATCTGTTTCTTTTCGGTAAGTTGTTTTTTGCATGCGCGTGTGTGTGTTTTCTCTACTCTTTTGAGTGAATAAAAGATATTCATAGGGGGCACTGAACGTGCAAGCTATCTATAGAAGGCTGCGTATTCGTTTTGTTCGTGTCAATGATTGGGACCAATGCAAACACAGCAAAGCAAATATAATTGCTTAACTCATTCCAACGTAACTAAAATGTTTCTGGAGCTCAGACATGTGGAGACGGGCGGAAGCCTCTAAATTGGTAATTGGTTGCGGACGCTGGGTAGTATAGCACACGCTGACCATGCATAAATTTTGGCCCGCAAGTATTAGGTAGATGGATTCGCCCCCAAAAAAATAACTGTAGGCTAATTCTGCATTTTAAACAGAAGTTTAAGCATACGGGGAACGCATTCGATGAATTCCTCTGGAGAGAACGAAATGAGTTGTTTTTTCGCCTTGAAGTAGGCGCCCTCTATGGCACCCGTAGCCGAGAACGCCCAGCAGGAGCCGCAGTTGCCCTGCAGAGTAAAAACGCACCACACCCGGTTCTTTTTTAGTAGTGAGTTGTTGGACGGCCAAGCTGCTATGAAATTTATGTCACCAACAATAACGACGACGTAAGAGGTTATGCTTAGGATAGTGTTGCATTTTTATTTTCTAATTACTGCATTAATGAAATTGCTAACATTGTAGAGGTCAGCTATTTTTAAAAATTTATTGACACAGGCTCACGCTGATATATTACTTAAAAAACTGTTTCATTTAAAGTTTAATCCTGGATTCGCATGCATTCAAACGAGCAGTTTAAAATTATCATCCATTTCCTATATTAAAATTAGTAAAATCAAAACTATATAACTAACGCCTAAATATAGTTAAGTGCCAAATTCTACTCCTGAATTACTGTAAGTTCTCTCTCTCTTTAGTGCTCTGCCAAACGCAAGATCCCTGGTTTTAAACCATTGTTCATTGTTGCACTTCGAATTGTGAAGACCACGACTCAAATGCCATTATAAAATAAAACAGCTTATGAGAGAAACAGACCCATCCATACCTGGTTCTGGACGGCAGTCACATAGCCCAGGGCGGTCCAATTGACTGCAGGAGTCCCTCTCTTCACCCTCGGCAGCGCGGGAACCTGAACCGTGGTGGAAGACTTGCGTGCAGCGCCCGAACGCCTGCCGAGCCTTGTGCTCATAAAGTCAGGGAAGCTCTGAGCGAGACAAGTATAGTGCTAGAAGGTAAGATGCGGTAGCGGCGAAGCCAAATCTTGCACATCTATTTTTGTGAAAATATGACTTCGAAACTACGTCTGGCGTGCTTCAAGCTCACTAAAATTAATCAGTTATTTATCGTATATCAGACAAAATAAACAACAACAACTATCGACTGCATTACATGATACGGCGTGACATGTATTCGTCTCTAAGGTTAGGCGCGTGGCCGCACGTCACACCACACTCAAGTACATGTGTGTCATGACTGTAGGCTAAGTACACAATGTCATGTAGACTACCGCGTAGCTGTACTGTATTCAGGTTACATTGACCGATCTGTAGAGGAAGGCATTATAGGTTATCGGTAACTACAGGACAAGACTACAGTAGGTATACCGGTAACAGTTTTAATTCAGTCGACAACAGGTCGCAGGGCATTTTTTATCATGCAAAGGGGGCAAATTGCCCCGCAGCATTGCCCTCATGAATATCCCCTCAACCACTACCCTTTAACTTTGCTTATTTTGAGCCGATGTAACGTTGTTTGATTTATTTGCGCAATAATCTGCTTTCTCCGAATTTGCAAAAATATTATTGGCTGTCAAACCGAAGGCTGCTAAATTCAGGTGAAGTCCATTCACGTAAAATTGCCCTTATGCAATTAAATGCCCCGCATGAAAATTCCTTTCAAAATGCCCTGACAGGCCGACTATACAAGGACTAAGGCCCAGTTGCTCAATCGATAGTTATTTAGTTTTGAATAATCATAGAACAAAAATGACGTCACGAAGCAATCGGATCGAGCAAAGTAGATCCATGATTGTTTGAATAACACGCCAATATTGAGGAGTTATTCAAACAATCCTGGATCGTTCAACCATGGTTCAAATAGCTCTCGATTGAACAATTTGGCCTAAGTGTTTCTACCATGTGTGCGAACTCGTTCAGTGCGAGCGCTACGTTTGCAGTACCAGCGGCCACCGCAGCGCGATTGAGCTTCACTGCGCTGACTGCCGAGTGAAAATTGACCAACCTGCACAATACAATGTCTCGTACAATAAAAACGTTGCACTGGACCAAAACTATTATTTTTTATATAAAGAAGGTGCACTGAATCAAGTGACTAATTAGCGTCAAAAATCTCGTCCTTCCTCCTACCCTCCTCTTACCCCCTCAACCACCACTTACGTCCTGAGGCGGTAAGAGAGTCCCTGCGGGACTCTCTTACCGAGGCCCCTGCGGGGCCCACTGACCACCCTAGAGGCCCCTGTGGGGCATACATGTAGTAGGCCTACAGCCTATTATAGCATACATGCGTACATACTGCAGTAGCTGCTGCAATGGCCTGCAGCAGCTGCCTGCCTATCGTATAATTAATATCTATCGTTAAAAAGAAGAAGCGCAATTTTTTATTACATTGCCGCCATGTTTTTCACGAAAAGAACGCAAACAAAAACTCAGGGTAAGGAAGGACGGAAGGACGGAGTGACAATTAAGTATTTGGAAGCCGCATCGACGGCGCATTTCTTCTTTTTTAAGTTGGGACCAATACTATTTTATAATAATAGTTTTGGAATGATCATTTTATATTATATACAGGGTAGGTCAAACACACGGATAGACGAATGTTTTTCACACATAACTATGACAATTTTTATCCAACGATGCCCAAATTTTGCCCCAAAAATACATGATTAAAAAAATAGCCAATCAACATTTCTGTCAAGTTTGATTTAATTATCTGGATCAATTTCAAAGTTAGGAGCTTTTGAAATAGGCTTGACTTGTTTGATATTTTGGTGCAAAAAAGCAACAATTCGACAGTTTCACGGATAGGCCTGCCCACATAACACAACTTTTTCTCGTGCTGACCTAATTTTGCACCCATAAATGGCTGTCAATTTTTAATGTCTTGTCCAAATTTAGTGTGATTAGGGTAAGTTGTAGCATAATGTTGACCCTGTCTGTCTGTCAGTCAGACATAGGCCTACCGCTTTGAGTCATCGACTCGCCGCTCGCTGCGCCCAGCGCAGTATACACATAATAGCATCCATTCAGAATCATCACTTGCTCCGATTGAATCAATTGATCATTGGAATGAAAATAGAAAAATCTCGACAGCAGCAACAGCTCCAACAATCTCAAGGCAGGTTACAACTTTAAAAAATCGCACTCAATAACCTACTTCAATGCGCTTCTATTAGAAAAACTGCAAACTCTCACGCCTTGGCGTTGTTGGCCAGCGAGTGCAGGTCAAACTTGATCGCCCAGCGCGCGAACAGTGACGTCATGCCCGCGTTGTTTAATATATCAGTCGTGTCGACCCCGAGGTCATCTGGGGGCAGGGTGATGCGAGCGGCCACCTGGGCTGCGAGAAGGGCGCAGAGCGCCGCGACCAGAAACAGCTTCATCTGCAAATAAAATAGCCCCATTGTTATTGGATTGGCTCGAAATTTATTTCGTCTCTTCAAATCGAATAGCAGTTTATTTCAAATACGCTAAAAAATAGCGTGTAGCCTACAACATGTGGGCTTATTAGATTTTCGCCGACATAGCATTCTATGCAAAAACACACGTTTATTATATAAATTCCTGCAGACTGAAGTAAAAAGGGACCGTAGCCTGTAGGATTATGGCTGTAGTGGATCGAGTCCATTTTTGTTTACTTCTGAGATATATACACTGCCATTAACTTCAGTTTACTGGTAATTTAAGAATAGATTCTCGGTATTCTATTTCTAGTTGGCTGTTAATTTTTTAACGCTGTTTAGGATAGATCCGCGTAACGTCAAATTGGGTGGAGTTTGATAGATCTATTAGTATTCAGCAAGTTAACTTGACATTCTCATACTTTTTAGGCCGTTTGTTCTCCACAGTGGCTATCACGCTGCGACATGACATTAGGGCTAACCGCCGTATTTGACTTACAATTGAGTCTTGAGACTTGAACTCGCAGTACAATCAAAATGTCGATCTGTTATTTCGGCTGTAGCCTACTTGCTCCTATGACGCGCACAGAGGCCTGGTTATGGCATGCAGATGATGCTGAGCGCATTTACATGCACGCACACGTAGGCCTACGCGCATTTAACGTTAGTAATGTCGGCCGTATGCGTATGATTACCTTTAACTTATGTTACATCTTCGATTAATAATGTATACATAAATTAGTACATCACATAATGTTGCATTGATTTTAAAATCAACTGTCGATTATAACAAAGCCCGTTACAATATTGTCTGGCCTTGTGTATATTATTACATTTCGTAGAAAAATTGTGATTTATGAATAGGCTGTTGTTGCAGCTGCGCTTGCAACCACTCCAGGCAGCACGGGGAAAAACTATTTGGTCCGAAGCCTAGAGCTCCCTGGTTGTGTGGAAAGTGGAAAATAAAAAGAGAAAGTAGTTTTAGCTTGGCAAATCCGACATGTTGATGTTGCTTTAAGCATAGCCTTGGTTACTCCTTCAGCATTAGGCTATGTACAAATATATGGAGACCATTAAATTCTTAGATTATGCCCTGGTTTGAGACACATTATTGGCGTCATAGATGCCGCGACGCCAGTTAACAGAAGCCCCGTGAGATCGAGAGCCGTACTCGTCTACAAACTCGCGGCGCCCGGGGGGTCTTCGGTACTTACTGTTCCCCAACCTTTAAAAAAAGAAAAGTTAGGTGTTCCTCGTAAAAGAAATAATGGAGACCTTCGGGCTATTACCCTAACGCTATGGCGATGTGCGCTGCTATCGGTGTGCGTAGAGAGTATATAGAGAGTAGCCTATATAGAGAGCATATAGAGAGTATATAGAGAGTATATAGAGAGTATATAGAGAGTATATAGAAAGTATATAGAGAGTATATAGAGAGTATATAGAGAGTATATAGAGAGTATATAGAGAGTATATAGAGAGTATATAGAGAGTATATAGAGAGTACATAGAGAGTACATAGAGAGTACATAGAGAGTTTATAGAGAGTATATAGAGAGTATCATATCGCCTGTCGCCGGTGCATACCGGTGTCACACCACCGGCTCAGTCTCTGCTGATTAGCGCAGATTGGCGCAGCGGAAAAGGCGCGATTATAAATATAGTAGGCCTATAGCCCAGTTTAATTCAATAGGCGACCCGAGGGCCAAATCCTGCCCGCGAAGGGCTTTTAAGTGGCCCGCGGAGGCAGTTCATGAAATAGAAACGGCTGAATCATTTCTTTGGTTCATTAAAAAGAGATGGCATGTATAGAAAATATAAATATAGTATGTACAGTTTAAAGCATAGCCTACTACTAATTCACTGTATACAATTGCATGTTCAACCCCGTGATTATTTAAAATATCGCATAATTAACTGGAATTTTAGTATTTAGTCCATTACTCAATCCGTAATTTAAAATGACTTAAACGACCAGAAACAGATTATCTCCAGATAAAATAGCGCGGTTGCTTTAGGTTAAGTTCAACAGTTTTTTGCATCCAGATTGAATTACATTCTATTTAATGAATCGAAAGAAAATCGTCTGAAACATGTAATTCGAAGAGAATGGCGAAGGATTCACAGGCGTAGAAAAGTCATATACCAGAAAAATACCGTTTAACAGTGCACTAGGAACCGAGAAAGAGATGTCACCGGTCGCAAATATTTTTTTTTAACGCAGGCGTGATATGTATGTGCACTATGTATGAGCCTAACGTGCTTCGATACCGATGCGGCGAGTTGCGAGCTCCGTACTTATATACAGTAACGAGTCGAACGTGACCAGCCTGATAATGATCGATAACAAACGCACTAGGCTCATGGCTTAATACGTCATAACAAAAGAACGTGCCGACATTGATGTATATTTATGTATATTTACGATTCAAATCTTATATTTGTAATGATTTATTGTAGATCAGGTTGTTGACGCCGTCTCGAAAAGTGTCAATAGGCCAGACCATCTCAAAGAGGTGTTTTCAGGCCCGGCGCCGGTCCGCGAACCACTCGTAGCCGGTCAGCGACGATTTAGGACAAAATATAGGTCAAATTCACACCTTCTTATTGGTAGAAAACAGTCATGGAATTAAATTACTGCGAATACTTTGTTTAGAAGGCGAGCGCGTGAAATCTGAAATCAGGCGTTTTCGTAATTTTATGAATACATAAAAATGATTAGTATTATACATTAAAATCGACCATGGCTGCGCTGTGCATACATGTATGCCTATGCTTTTACAGGACCGAATTAAATTATTTCCACCAAAATGTGCCTGTTCCGGGAATACTCACAGCGCATTTTCCTGGCCGCGACACAAAATGCTTGAGAAGCACTGCGCTAGTGGCCAACTATAGGAGAACTTAGAAACTACATACGTAGACTATCAATGTGTCGCCAGTCACCGGTTCTATATCACCGGGGCGTTAAATCGACCATGTTTTGACTCACGGCTTGATGAACTTTATAAACTTAGATCTAAACTTTATTTTGTCTATGATTCAAATCTAATCAATGCAGATGTTATACTACAGTGCTGCATGCACAATTGCACAGCTGCAAGCACAATGAAGAAGCTGCTGGGGAAGATTAATTTAAAACCTTGATGAATGATAATTATTTTCAGTATGATTGATGCTAATCACGCTGATATTAAAAGTGTCTGCAGGTTTATTGCCTGCACGTGTGTACGTTAGCCGATATTCCTGTCGTTTTGTTAGAGCGTCGATCGAGCTCTTATCGTTTTTTGTCGTCCTGATTGTCATTCAAGATTCCACGTTCCTTTCTACCGTTTGACAGGGTGAACACTGATAGCTGTCCGCGCAGCGAATCTACTAATTTATTGCCGCGGTCGATTAGGTCAATGATAAGTCATGAACTTGAAGATTAAGGGCAATAAAGTCAACGGTTAAACGGAGTCACCCAATAGTACTGGCATCGTGGATAATGGTCATAAATGTTGGCAATTACAAATGTACAATTATAAATGTACAATTATAAATGTACAATTGCAAATGTACAATTACAAATGTACAATTACAAATGTACAATTACAAATGTACAATTATAAATGTACAATTATAAATGTACAATTACAAATGTACAATTACAAATGTACAATTATAAATGTACAATTATAAATGTACAATTATAAATGTACAATTACAAATGTACAATTATAAATGTACAATTATAAATGTACAATTACAAATGTACAATTACAAATGTACAATTACAAATGTACAATTATAAATGTACAATTACAAATGTACAATTATAAATGTACAATCATAAATGTACTGTACACAGCGAGTTTGGGCCAACCCCATGAACAGCATCAACTGCATCTTTCGATAATTCACTGCTGAAATAGGACACTCGTGCTGTTCAATGAGTTATTTTCACCCTAACCGATTTATTTGCTTGATGATAACCAGTTCTATTATAGGTCTAAAATTCGAAATTTGCAAATAGTGCATTTCAAATGTCGGATCTAATGCAAGCTGCTGCTCTATCGGCGCTGTGATGGAATGAACACGCTCGCCTCGATCTGTACTAACGAACTGAATGCAGCGGATGTTTATAGGCCTAGTTGAACTTTAATGAGAAGCTCGAGTATAGGCTACAATAGTAATAACCGTTTTGACGTCCGCTCTTAGCCTGTAACGCCATGTTTTGTTGACACGTGGTTAGACGTTTATATTGGAGCTGGGTTTTTACGGCCGGATGCCCTTCGCCTGTCGCCAACAAGAATAATAAATTATCCTGGACCATGATAGCGACATTAAATGTCGCTAAAAAACATGGCATTGCAGGCCATGCAGCTTTTGTGTGTTTAGCAGCCATGCTGAAGAGCCTGCAGATGCCTGGTTTCATAGTTGCCGGCGCCGGGACTCGAACCCAGGTCTTCTGGACTCGCAGTCCAACGCCTTAACCACTACACCACAGCGCTATCTCTCAAATAAGCTAAAGGCGAGATCACTACGTGGTGACCTGATATCCAAATGCATCGTGGGATGAAAGCTTCTGTTGCGGTTATGATATAGTTTGATTGTGTCAAAGTTAAAATTATTGAAATAACTAAATAATTATCTTAAATAACTTATGTTAGATCTATATATATATATATACACAATATTACATCGACACTCCATTTCATAAACCTTGCTGATTTTCTCAAGAAAGCATGAAAGTATATTTGAAAATAATCCTACTACGTATCGGAAATTCTTATTCCTACGTCTACATTGATCTACGTTTGTGAAGT
>JAQIWG010003839.1:0-17113 GCA_034695025.1 Chamaedrilus cognettii | reverse complement strand
GGCTGGGTAATATTTATGTTCCAAAAGTTGGGGGGGACGCGTCCCGTGGTCCCAATAGGTTGTTGCGGCCATGGCAGGGGGTACATATAGGGAGCCATTTAGGGGGTGCGAAAGATGGAAGTTATTTAGAGCAGAACATTTTGCGCAACGTTGCATCAATGGGCCAATGTAGTTCACCAAAAATGATCGCAGTAAGTATCTTGGGTGTGTCTAAATCTAAAAATATCTATTCAATTTAAAAACCACGTGCTGTAAGCTGTTGTCGATTTAATATCGGATTCATAACTCCATCCTTTTCTTCTGAGCTGGAGCGGACGTTTTTAACGCGCCGACGATGTTCGCATTCCACGTTCCTAAGCGTAGGCTATTTAAAGCAACTTCAAACATTTCCAAGCGACCACTTTGAGTTGGCTGTGAACTCTGATCCCTAAGTCATTCCATCACGCCTCCCACATCGCTAACGTAACCATTCTACACTTCTACAGTGTTGTTTTGCACTCTACAGTGTAGTTCTACACTCTACAGTGTACGTCTCAGCGGAAGCAAAGACGAATGTCGTGTAGGCCTAAATGTTTCAACGCCTCGATGTGTATATGTGTCGCCAGCGCTGTGAAGCTGCTTCTCTGTATAGCGAACCGAGGCAGTCATCCTTCACACGGCCCTTTGTGTAATCGAACGGCCTAAATGGAATCTATTTGAATGTCGGGGCTGTCGCATGCAGTCGTTCCGCGGAGAGACCATGTGAACCGCACCCAATGTTTATTGCTCGCCTCAGCTATACGTACATATGCTCGCATCAATGGGGGGTGAGGGTTTAAAATTTTGACCGCCTACCAGTAGCGGCATGCTAAAAAATTTTGTCGGTGCATGGTAAAGTGGGGACAAAGAAAAGAAGGGAGGGGAGCCTAAATCAAATGCAGATAAAAGTAGAGAAGGGGCAAATGGAGGGGCTAATCTTGTTGGAGTTTTTTGTGTTGGAGAGACAATATCTCCCTTTGCCCGCCCCTACCCACCCGTAGCGGTCTGACTTCCTCCTCATGAAATTTCATGTCACCCACCTTGTCCTTGATTCAACAAAGTACTCCGGAAGATCGACATCTTCCTCCTCTAATTCCCGTCAAACGTCAAACATTTTCAACTTCAACCACTTAAATTTCCAAACCCCCCCCCCGAAGATTTGTGATCGCACCAAAGTTTGCTTAGTTGACTCGGTAAAAAAATCAACGCCACCCCTCCTCCAGGCCCTCGATTGCAAAAGTATTCCTCGACCCCCCCCCCCCTAACCATCACAATATTCTGACCCCTATAATCCAAAAAAGTTTAACCTTCCCACCTCATTCTGACCGATGCGAGCCCCGAAGGCCCCTCATCTCAGCTACATGGCAATAACTGTAAATCGCAACGATTCTCGCGTTACACCACTCGGCAAAGTGGTAGAAGTCCATAATTCATTCGAAATTTATAGACTATACGGTAGTAAAAGCCAACTTTTTACTGTTTTATCTGAGATATGGATAATAAAAAGTGTGATTCTACGAATCTGTAGCATTGCATCTCGAAATAGGACTACTACTCGTATAAGTAGGTTGACGAAAAATTAATTAGAAATATGATGCGGGCTACAAATTTCAGAACTTAAATGTAAAGACTAACGCGATAATTATATTATACCGGTATTTAAAATTCCACGCCAAGGGCCTGCAGCTTGTTATACTTGCATCGGAATTTATGATTAGTTGCTATTTGTTGACATTCAGGCCGCCAATTTCAGTAGACTTAATTGAACGACTTCGCAAAAAGAAATTAACATTTTGCTACGACTTATTTGAACGGAGGTCATGGATGTATTAGTTGCATGTTGGGCCGTTGTCGGTCCACAACAGCGTGATAGATAACCTGGTCTATACATAGAAAGTCTCGCTGAGCCACTTTGCTGATCGATACGCGCTTGCAAGAAAGCCATTACATGCTGACATAATCATACACTCTCTGTTACAGCAGGCTGGAGATTAGGCGGTTCTCAGATTGGTTATTCAAACCACTGTAGCAGTTTACAATGTCTACAGTAATAGACTATCAGCAGATAACGAAGTGAAAATCATGGTTCGGCCTACATCAATTTGACAATAGCCAGAGAGGAGCTACATTTAGCCTAAGAAACTGCCTTCAAAAAACCACTGATGACTAGACCAATGTTTTTTTGTATCGCCAGCGTTGTTATGTTATCAGCCGAAAGCAGTGTTACAACTGGACCCAAGAATGAAAACAGGATGATAGGGGGGGGGGGGGGGGTGGTTGTAAAAATGTTAACCATTTATATATAGTTACTTTAATAAGAATAATGAATTCAAGTTGCACAAATCAAAGTTTATAATCAAACTCAAGCACATCGATTTTTTTCTCTAAAATCTAATACAACGCAGCTTCCTTAGCGCATGATAGATGATAGCATGCAATTTATGAAATGCTGCTCTGAAATACTGCTCAAACACCGCGATACTCTCCAAACCCCAACTCACGAACTGTACTCTGCAGTGGTTAGAATAACTATATCTGCACTCACCGTGTGAGCTGAGTAGCCTACTTTCCTGTATCACTGGCCCTACAGGCGCCACAGGGACTTAACAACGATGGTTTCTGGGGTGATTATTTCAGTCCAACACGCACTCACGATCGAATCGACCTCCCTTGATTATTATATATATCCACGGCGCATGCGCGCCGCCCTGCGCGACCACTTAACGACTCGTGACGTCATTAAGGTTGTACGACGACATCACGAGCGAATCGTGACGTCATAAAGGTTGCCCGTGCGCCTGCGCAGTTCGCGATAAGTGACGTAACCGGCGTCATTAAAGTCGTGCGAGCGCACTAGTGGCGTCAGCAAAACCGTTACACGCGCCACGCGCTTTAGTAATATTGCAGAGTGCTGAAACAACTGCTTGCTAACTTCCTATGTCTAACTTAACAAGGAAACTTATGCGGGTTACAAGGCATAGCATGAAGCTCGTCCGGTATGGTATTAGGCTATTACGCGTAGGAGATCTCAATACGAACTGAGGTACGCGTATGTAGACACTGCATTATGCTGAAGTCGTAATACTAGGCTCTATACCTGAAGCTGTTAAGCACAATAGCAGCACAAAGTATGGTTCCGCGGTGCGATATTGACGTCATATTTTAAATGCTCTACAACGCCGCACGAACGCGCATGTGTGCATTCTAAACCGCGTTAATTTCGCGCCGCGTTCATCAATATCGACATTTTGTCAAAGCCGTGACGTAATGCGATATTTTTCGAGATAAAAAAGTATTATAGCCCACACACTCGAGACGAGCTCGGTTCGAAGAATTGATAACCTCTCGAGATCGAATCCGCTGTAGAGTTCCCGCTCTGAATTACAGCGATGAATCATTCCGCGTCTTGATAGAGGGCCCATCGAAGGGAAATGTCGAACTCGGTTAATAATTAATCTTGCTTCTCGGTACACGGCTTCAGTGGCGTCACGATATCGCCGCTGATCAAGAACGTCAAGCATGTTTTTGTTTTCAATTCATCGAGTCTCAGAATGCTGCGCCTTTTTCGTTGCTTACAAGCAGCGGTCTTTAAGATTTTCATACGCAATGCAGAATTACAAATAGCACTGATAACGAAATTGATTAGCGAGATGCAGATTGCACATATATGATATATACACCTGTATAATGATGCGGATAGTGATATGCGGATTGCACGTATATGATATATATAACGATGCAGATGATTGCCCATATGAGAGTAATGGAGAGGTAGTTGTTCAGTTCTATTAATGCTCTCTTCGAAAAACGAAGAGAGCATCTGCAACTGTGCAACTGTAGATTGGCATATTGCTTACACTTTTCCGTTAACGCACAATGCCTTATAATTAATTTGTGTTCTGTTTGCTTGATTTCCATCGTGATTGTTTTTTGGTGCTCTTTGTCCTGCTGCTTTGACTGCCCTATAGCCTTGCTATTTGTCCTGCTGCTTTGACTGCCCTATAGCCTTGCTATTTGTCCTGCTGCTTTGACTGCCCTATAGCCTTGCTATTTGTCCTGCTGCTTTGACTGCCCTATAGCCTACATGTAGCGGCGAATAAAATGTACAATACAGGATAAAAGGATCTATAATATAATTCCGGATAACCTCGGGGCGCCCGAAACTGTTATTTGAATTTACCGTTTTCTTTATGTTGCATGGTATCATTGTAAGATTTACGTGACGAGCTCTACCATATAATTGAAATTTGAAAACCAAGCGGCAGTTATCAAAATCTAAGCCGCCATAGGTGGCAGTGTGCTCCCTCCATTCCTCTTACCGAGAAGTGTCGCAATCGTCGCGTCATATAACGAACCAGCGCTGACCGAGCACTGAAAAGCACCCTATCAGACGTCGTAATGCCCGCTGAGCTCCTGCGCTTGCAGCCGGCAATGCCGTGTTCCACCATAACTCTCCGCAAGCTATGCATGTGTACACGTGAGGCACCATCGGCTTTCGTGAGCCAGCAGGCCTATATCATAAGCTAGAAGATAATTATACACGCTCGAGTGTATTAGGCGCATTGATTATGATGAGACTGCTAAGCACTCCTTACCCAGCTTGTGTCTCGGGAAGGGAATTACAGCAAAACGATACCTTCACTATTTTATAGAAATTGATACATTCTAATTTAAACGAAACGAACGGTCTACTGTAACTGTGCATCGAAAATATTGTTGAATATAGGCCTAACGTTCTTTCCACGATTGCGTATCAATGTTTCGATTGATTTACAAATCGAAAACAATGATCACATTCAATGTCATTTTAAAGTACAATGTATGTGTGTGGATTTTATAAACTATTCAGTGATTTCAACAGAAATTTAAATTTAAAATTCCACTCCCAACAATCACCCAGTTCTTCTAACTGGGACCAAATTACCCAACATCAACATCTAGATCGGAGAGACGAGATTATTCATCACTCTAAAATCCTTTAAAGCATTCCCCGTGCGGCTCAAGTCTCGTGAACGAGGAGGTCGGGTCAGACTCATTAGCCTCCAGCGTGGCCCCGGCCGTCACTCCGCCTGACGCTCGAGTTATCGATCGATAAGATTCAGTCTCCTCGTCGCAGGACTCTAGACTTGTAATGCTTTCTGTCAGTAACGGATCCAGGGGAGGACGGCGCATGGGGTGTCATGGTCCCCACGCGCTAGTAAGTGTATCGACTTGTTTCATGGAAATTGTGTAAAAGTGAGAAATGGCCTCCCCCCATGATTGAATTCCTATCACAGAGATACGTGTAAGTGGACGATTGAGCAAATTAGACATTGCTTATGACATTTGCCCTACCTCGCCTGCAAGCTCTTTCAATAAGAGTTATTATATCTTCTGTACAAAAATGTGCCCCCTCCCCCCCGCACGATTACGTCCTCGATCCGCCCCTGCTGTCGTTGCATGGACGCGTCGTTGTAGCGCGGGTGACCGTTAACCAATACAACGACGACTCCGACGGCGCAGCCCGCGTGATGTAGAGACAGCGAACAGCTCTCCGCATACATGTAGGCTGCAGTCAATGGCATAAATACGAATGGCAACCATTAAACGTGTAGGCCCAACGCTGCTGATTAACACACGCTAAATTCTAATAAATATCCTATGACATGAAGGCTGTTAGCTCTATTACTATTAGAAGCATTGCGCAACATCGGACGGCTCTGCTAAATGAAGAAGTAACCTGTTTAGGGCCGAAAGAATCTTATTCTGCAGTCTGCGAATAAACCCGTTGGGAATTGAACTGACGACTGCATGGGCGCTGTTTCCAAACCCGGCGTACACAGTTAACAGACGAGCTCGGCGGTAGCCTATCATCAGCGATCACGTCACGGCAACTTGCCATTACACCCAAGGCTTTAATTCGTTTCAATCGTGATTGCATCCTTGCATTGATCTATTCTTATTTATCAGTGCAACGCGCAGTCCGACCCAATACCACAGAGTCGAAGAAGCTCCATCAAACTGATGCGTTATAAATTCGCAGGTTGAGTTATGGTGGAGCTACATTATGTAGCTCACATCTAAGCGCCGAGGTAGACGACGCTTGTGGAATACTCGCGTTTGAAACGCTTCTATTTGAAACATTAGAACTTAATAATCGAGCTTGTCCACACGGCGCTTTTCATAATTTGATATAATGAAACACAAGCGTTTGGTTTGTAGCCTACGGGCAATGGAACCGATCATCTCGCCTTTCAAATTAACCAGCAGGTCTAATTTCGATCTCGTTTGTTAGCTGCAATACGAAAACAGGCTTTTGAAACACAAACTCTCAAAAGCGAGATTCTTGTTTTTCAACCACGCCATCTAACTCGGCTGTAACGCAAATAATTGCTTGTGAGGCCTTGTTGAATTATTAAAGGCATCTGATCGCTTCGTGCACGGCGCCCATAAACAGGATAAACCTTTACGATCATGCGCCTCGCAAATCTGCAGCGACTAGTCTACTTCGCACAAGCCTCTTTCTACGTAGCCGCCTCTTTAACAGCCTGTATTATGCGCTCGTTTTGCTCGTTGAAGTGGTACCGGGTAAAATATTTGGATATGATGGATATCGCCATTTAAGAGGGGTTTCCTGGCCATAGCCAATAATGCTATATTGTACCTAATTAATATAATGCTATATTGTAGCTAATTAATATAATGCTATATTGTAGCTAATTAATATAATGCTATATTGTAGCTAATTAATATAATGCTATATTGTAGCTATCCAGTCGACAGACTCGCCTTGAGCGCCGCCCAACTGCCGTACATAAGGGCCTATGCTTCCAAACTTCTCAACTTTTTGGCCGGAGTTCATCGTGCGTGAAAGCAATGACCCCGCGCATAAAACACGCCTCCGTCTCTTCGTTCCTTAACTCCCACATCGTTTTCCGCATTGCTCCAGACTAATGTGGAAAGATTCAACTTCAATCAGTATGCAGTAGTTAATATATTCTATTTATAGAATTTTAAAGTTTTGATTCTTTTAGGGTTAGGTTAGGATTAGATTTATTTAAGATTAGAATACATTGGACCACAAATTTTAAAAACGAAACAATTTCACTACCGGTACCGTATGTATGTTGATCCGTATTGCTTGGCCTGGTACGGCAACAGCGCTGCGGCGAGGCGCGGGGTAACTTCGGTGTATACTCAGTAGCTTGCGGCTGCGTTTACTCTCACGGAATGTGGGCTTGGAACGTACAGTAGCGTAGCGGGACGGGGGGGGGGCCTAAGGGTCTAACGGCCTAAGGTCGTTGCTCCGGGTGCCAGGTGTAGGAACGTTGAAGGGGGCGCCAAAGGGGTGCCAAATTTATTGATTTTGACATAGTAATTTTGATAGCCTCAATTTTTTTTTTTACATAGTAATTTGGAGATTAACGGAGGGGGTGCCCAAGAAAGAGGGCACTCCCGCCTACAGTGAGCACCCCCCCCCCCCGCTTGCGAATTTTGCGTGTAAAGGAAACAAAGTCTTCAGGGAGTTTGAAATAGGTCTGCTTTGTTACAAAATTCCACACATACACGCCCCTGACTGAGGGCAGTTTTAGACCCCGGGCATTAGACACCCGTGCTACCCCACTAACCGGAATGCAAGACTGCAATGAGGCTCTCTCAAATGATAGCATCAGTCTCGTGCTACGAAGGTCATATTTGGCACTGTATGGGCCAAACAAGTCTCAACCTGGCGTATGAAACCATGTGAATGATGTCTATTAAATTCAAATATACAGAGGTAGAACGCTGGAGCATAAATTTGGATCGTAGTTGAAAACAATATAGTAAACTTAGTCAGGCTATCACGCACATCTAAGACATACATATCAACATACATTTAAAGCAAAAATGGAACATAGTAGCTGAAAAGCAGCCAACGCAATGAAAGATGTGGTTATCAGACGCACTGAAATAGGCGGGGTGCAGGAATGAAGTCGATGCCACCTGGATCATAAAAAATATGGTCTCCCTTCTTCGTCGAACTAAAACCGATCAACCCCATCCCAGTCCCCGCTGCAACCCGTTAAATCAACTTTCACAAGTTGCGCGTACACGCTTACAATTCGCCGCGGCCTGCAGAGGGCGCCGCGGCGGTCGTCGACAACAAATTGAAGCCAGACGCCGCGCTGGAGCCTGGGCTAGATGTACGGCGGCGCACCGCCGCGCTGTGCAGCTATCCTGCCTAGTGTACCACGGCGCGTTAGATTGCACGCGGGCGCTCCCCGCGAACAAGTTCCAACGCGGATCGCCAGGGGAGCACGTCATAAATTCGGCGAGACGCCCCCCGTGACCCAGTCACTGGCGTGACTAAGTGAATATGGGTGGGGAACCGGGAATGTGTATTATAGGGAGGGGTGCAAAGTTGTGGATAGTAGAGTAGCCTAGGCATAATGCTAACATTGACTAAAACGTCATACAATAATATTATTCTCAATTTCCGCTTTCAATTAGGTTACCATTCGATTTCCCTCTTTAAGTCTTCTACGCGCTTTTTATGGTTGCGCCTCCAATACACGACGCCTATAGGTTAATTTGCTATTTCGAGCCAGGTTTCCTAGTAGCCTGACATCACAAACGATGGTCTGGCCGAGATAAATTTAGAGATTAAATACCGAGCTAGATTTGCTGCTCGATGTCTGCATAGGTTGCGTTATTCTTAAAACTACGCTAACTCTGGGAGCCCCATTAGGCATAGTCCTATGATTCCTATCTATACCTCTAGGCCTATATTAGGAAGTTTATTTCGCCGCTGTATCTGAAGAAATCACAAACGTAACAAGAAACGTGCGTCCTAAAGTGCAACAAGTTGATGCTGGTATAGCTGCGCTATCAACGCTATCATAATAAACTTCTCCCAGTATCGCCGAATTAACTGCCGAACTCACGGGTAATGTATTGGCTAGCGCGCATTTTACTCTGGCTCTTAACACATTGCAACAGTTGCTTCTTTTCCTGTCTGTGCGCCGTATTTAGACCGTAGATTTCTATAATTAGACTGGCTCGTCTTTCTTTAGACCAGACTGACTGCTGTGTTCTTTAGACGCTTCTTTGGTCTGATTTATATTTCTTTATCCTCAAAAGAGATCGCTTAAGCTACTGTAGGCCTACTATGAAAACAACGGTTTTTGTAGCTAAATGCGTTAGGCCTACATGTATAACGTTCTTTTTGGAGGCTAAAGATCGTAAAACAAATAGCTAGGCCAGAGTCTGGAGCAAATCGCTGGAAAACACGTCTAACGGTCTGTCATTCAACCAAACAATCAAATGTAGGCTGTAGCTGAAGAAAGGCTACCTATCGTTAATAGTCCTACATGATACATCAAGTGCTCAAAACAATGAACAGTGAACGAGAATATTATTTTGAAACAAATATGAAGCTGAAGCATAATTTGCACATTCTTAGATTTCAGTCCACCGATTCAATGTGTACGAATACAACTTCATGCTAGAGCTTGTGCAATGCGATGCTATACTGATTGAAATTTAGGCCTAAATATAGATTTTTTGATTGATTGAAGTTTTGTAGTGATATAAACTCAAAGCTATTGGAAGTTAGGCTAGTTGGCAGCTAGGGTTTCAAATTCAATCGTCAGCATTAAGTTTCATGTCCGCATGCTATGGAATCAGCGTATCAATCAACAACTTAAGTTTTTTCACGACGCGTGTATGATTACGCCATTTTTACAATAATAGTGCGTGCCGAAAGTCGAGATCTGTTCCATTTGTTGGCGTCAGAGAATCAGAAGAGAAATTGAAACAAAGAACAGGGAAAAAGAATCAATCAGATTCGACTCAACGATGCATCTGCCGTTCGAGCGCATCCGACACGAGTGGAAGCGATTATATCCATCGAGACGTTCGACGGCTCTGCCTTACTGAGCCACACAGACCCACACTGTAAGAAAGAAGAGAGGTGATGGGCGGGGTCGAGAGAATGAAAAATAGAAGAATAAAAAATGGAGTGGAAGAGACTCTAGAGGAAGTATGGAGAGAATTTTTAGACAGAAAATTTAAAGCTTCGATAGCCCGATTCTTGCATGAAAGATATTGCGCAAGGGAAACTGCATAAAATTAATCCAGACGAAGGCATACGCCATGACAATGTGTCGATTTTTGGGATATTCTGCACACAGCTCTTTTGACTTGTGAAATGCTTCAGTGTTGTGCCAGTTTGAGGATGCGCGTTACCGTCGTAACATCATTGATTTAAATAAGCATGTATCCAATATTTCTTAAAGGAGAGCGATTATAGTAATTCAATGCACCGGCCTCATAATTATTAAGGGGCGACACATTCTCCCACAACCCCCCGGCTTAGGCTTAGACTGAACTAAATAGAAGCACGAACCATTATACTACTCGATCTTAAATTGCTCGCTACCTGTAGGCCATCTAGGAGTCTATAGTAGGAGCCGAGAATCGACTGCAGTGCGCGTCTAACGACAGCACTTGACGTTGCGATGGAGAGTATTATAGTTGGGCGGAGATTATGATGGATCGAAGGAGTAACGTCGCACACGTGTTGGCTCACGAGAATGCTATGGGCCACTCGCTATTGTACTACTGCCTTACCATCTCAGTCGCTGAGTGCATCACATGCTAACGCAGCTCAGCCACTATTCACAAGCGAACGAGGCATTGTCAGTTTCCAAAACCAAGCGTAGCGTCAAACGGTAGGCCTAAACTTAACAATGTAGTCAGAACAGAATATATTTTACGATCGGGGCCTGCGGGAGACATTAATGCCTCAATGTAGGCTATACAAGTATACACTGTCACGTTGACCTATAACCTAATTCCCGAGATATAATTCAGAAAAAGATCTTATTTCAAACGTCATTTAACGTCATTTGCTAGCTTTCGCAGCATCGCAAGCGAATTTTTTTATGACACTTGTACCACGCAGCGACGCGGTCTACACTAGAAGATCTCACAGCTTTATTTTCCTGTTTGAGATCGAAGCGGCTTGGTGTATAGGCTTAATGCTGAGGACGGGCCGACGGCTCACGTAGATCACAATAATCAAGCAATAATAGTCTGGGAAATTTCGTTTTGCGGAATAAAAAATACGCCTACCAATCTCTTAACAAGAGCGGAAGAATACCCCAAAATGTGGAAAATTAAATAGGAAGCACGAACCGTTGTGCGCCATGTTTAGGCTATAACGACCGTGATTGGTTGACGAGAAATAGCTAAGAAAAAGACGCGTAAGTCTACCATATTTTTAAAAAGAAGCAAAATAGCGTTAAAACACACCAAACTGCTCAAACTTTGACAAGCATCGCGCGTTCGTATTGCCGAGTTGAAACGTCGGAAGTTTTGGACTTCTGCAGCTTCAAGGTTACTGCAACTTCTCTCCGACCCGCAAAAAATCTGCACTAATTCATCTTGGCTCTCCCTAATTTTATTATACCGGCTGGGGGAATTTCTTGCTATTGTAACGTGAATAAGTCGGGATTTTGATTAGGGTTAGGGCCGCGTTGGATTTAGCAAGTTAGAGTTACGGCTAATGTGGGGTTAAAGTTTGGTTAAGGCTGATTTTATTTTAAAATGTCCTCCAGCCGGTATGCAAATTAGTAGGAGCCAAGATTTATTGGAGCAGATTGCTTTTGTTCGCCTCCGGCTCGCGATGACCATAAAGAGTGCCCGGTTAGTGTTTATGCAGACGCGAGGTCCAGGTCGGTTGGCAGTTTGAAGCGAATTGCGAACGTCGATCATTGGCGCATCTCGCAATCAAAGCGCCATCTCCAGATACAATCAGTAGCCGCGGAGCAGTAACAACACAGTACTATTGCCGCGCCGTTACGCTGAGAGATGCTTCGAGTTTTTATCGACGTGAAGAATTGAAATACACGCGGATCGCAGACTCGCTGCAGCTGCATTTTGAAGACAATACCGGAAAGGACATAATGTAAATTTGATTAATTTAAGGGTCTATTAAATTGTTTGAGGAAAACTCGATTAATGTTAGGAGATAATAAATGAACAGCTCATCAATCTCATGCACTAAATTCTCCAAACCATAATACAAAAAATGTATTAGTATTTAGAGATTTGAATAAACTGCATTAAGGTCAAAACTTAGGCTACATAGGGGGCCGTCTATATGTCTATATATAGCGTAGGTCATGCTGTTTTGGTAATTTTTACCCCCCCCCCCCCCGCCTTATAACGCATTGTCACATAATCCTGGACCTCACTCCCAAAAATTATGTCACACTAGAGGCTACTCAGGAAAAAAAAATTCGCTCACTTTGCTCGCCACAGTTTTATGTCTCTGGCAAAAAACTGAACTTGACGTCATGCATGTCAGTAACCCCATTCGAATTATCATCAAACTGTCACGCTCCGCTAACCCCTCCGTCCCCGGTGCGTGGCGTGCTTTATGCACAGCCCTTAGCCTACAGATATCTGCAAATTTGAACCAGATTATATCTACGGGACTGCGATACATGCATTTTATCGACACGGTAATCGATAATATGTAATCATGTTCGCCTTCAAGTCGTTGGCTTGAAAGACAATCTTAAATCTCTCTCTCACACCCTCTAGCGCCCATGATAAAAAATTAGCGCTTCCGCTCAAGGATGATAATATTCCCGAGGCTCGAGATTTATTCGTCAGCTGGCGCCAGCGCCTCGTGCGGCGGCCATGACACTCCTACGTCACGTGGGCAGACTGCGCATGCGCGCTCGTGACACGTGACCCGCCGCGTCACAATCGCAGATCTAATCAACGTGATGGATTTCGACCTGATCGATCGGAGGATATAACGACCTTCGTATCGGCATCGGGAATTAATCTGAAAGTCAGTAACACCGCCGTCATACGATGCTTTTCAAAACCACGAATCATGCTCTATATAACAGCTTTCATTTGGTTCCAAAGACCTTTACAATACTCGTATTTGAAATAAAAGAAACGGAAAAGCATCGGGGTTGGAATGACAAGCATCACGGCACGTTTTGGTGACGACATAAGTCACAGTAACAAAACTCGATGATTCAACTTTTTTGCTATCTCGCTCTCATCTTGAGGTCGTTCAAAGTGTCGATAGACACCTTGAGGGTCTCAAATGCAAGCATTGCAAAGCATTGTCACTTGACTTTCAAGTGCTAGTGTGTCAAAAGCATCGTTCTACATCTGAAAAGCCAGATCGGAACTCGCCTTTCGAAAGCGAGTTTGAATTCGAACCGGTTCGATTTCTGTCCACCAAAACTTTATATTTCGAAAGCACAGTTCGAATAGCCTTGCTTTGAAACACTCGTATTTAGAGTGCAAGATATTGAAAGCAGGCATTTCAGAAGCATCATCAGGCTGCGATGTAGGCTATAGCGCGAGTTTTGTGACTGATAGCGTGTCGGCCTAGTAATGCATGGCTCGCGACTACAATATGGGGATAGCCTTAACTTAAGATTTTTTCAGTGCTTGCGGGTGGGAATTAATATCCGGTGAGGTCCAGGAAGGCGCGTCAAGAGCACTCCAGCCGATAAAAAATGGAGCACAGAGGAATGCTGTAACGTACTAATATTGATATTGCCAAAGGTGATAAAAACCAGTACACATAAATTGCAAAAGACATGCATGTAGAAACACTGGAGAGAGATGCAAATCAGAACTGCACTGTTAGCAAATTTGTCGAACTTTTTAGACAAGAACTTCGAAAAGTTAACAACTAATTTGAAACCTCTTTTTAATTCAAAAGGACTCGCAAATTGTAGCCAACAGCTTATCAAGGACTAACTAAAACTAACTTACGTCCTTTTTATCGAGTAATCTGATAATCTCGATGTTTTCTCACAGGTTTACACGTTTTCGCCCGCCCTGATCAGGACTGCTGGAGCTAGGTTTTTACGGCCGGAGGCCCTTCCTGACTCCAGTCAAATAAATAATTAGCTGGCACGGCGTTAGGAGCTGGCGACACTTGTGTGTTTATCAGCCTCGCTGAAGGGCCTGTAACGCATGGTTTCATAGTTGCCAGCGCCGGGACTCGAGCCCTGGTCCTCTGGACTCGAAGTCCGACGCCTTAACCACTTTGAGACTTTGAGTATCTGAGACGCTGAGACTTTGAGACTTTCGTCCCTGGGTCATCTCTAGAAGGCATTTCTAGCGATTTGCTTATATAGCTTAGGAATACCGGTACAAGGTTTGTAAAAGAAGGTGTTTGACGTGTACAGGATTTAACCCCTAGTGGGATATTTTCGTTAAAATTCATTAGCAAGCGCTATTTTGCAGCGTTTTTCACCTCTTCCTACACTATAATGCAGCAAAACCAATGAGGTATTAAAGCATGCCTGACAACAAATGTAATATAAGTAATACAACTCAAAGAGAGAAAACACGAAGCACAGTTTCTAGGCGCACATTTTATACTGCAAAGTTCGACAGAAGTAAACTAGCCTACACCAAAGGCAAAAGCAAATATAATCTCTCACGCATCGTTCCGGTACTCCGAATAAGATTTAGACTTAGAGTCTTACCCGCGATATTCAGTGCAGTCCATCATTGTAAGTTTGTAATCAATTCACGACATGATATCGCGAGAAGTTAATCCGTAACGGTAGGTATAACGGTAGGACTAGGCTGTAGCGATGCGCCCTAGCACAACGTACATGTAGGCTACAATGTAGGCTCCTTCCGCTGTCATTTAGGCCAATAGCAAGTAACTGTTGTACTGTAGGCCCAGTATAATGCCTAGTACATGTGTGCCTAGCATAACAGTAATCAATATCGGGAAAGAGACTGTATTATAAGTAAGCCTATACCACTACGCATAAATAATTTTAACTTCACCTATCACAAGTCACGTGAAAACCTACACGATGCCGCCTATATTTGATGCAAACTCACGATTATGAACTAGTAAATGCGCCCATAGTGATGCGCTCTTCGCAGTTGCAGCGCGAAGTTTCTCTGTTGAACGCCGAGAACGCAGCCGAGCAATGTTCATTGCACTGAGCAACTGTTCCAGTAGGCTAGACTTCCATTCGCTTCGCTCGCTGCTCTACGGCTGCTGCAGCGCAACGTGCAATGTGCGGTGAGCATCCCTTTTCTCTACCCCAAGTTTCAACAATGCTGGGACCTGTGGACCAGTCGGAAGAAAAGTGCATGGGTCACCCTTGAGCCTCTTCTGTCTGATTGTAGCTTTAAATTCTTTGATTCGCTTAAAATACTTTGCCCATAAAATTATATTATCTAGAATTCAAATATTTTGCAAAGCTCACGTACATGTGGCATGTGCACGTAAAGAATCGCGTTGCATCAATATAAGCCGATACCGAAATCAATAAACTGCAAAAATGTCTATACATTGTACGTTCAGTTAATTCGTTTCAAATTGCAGTTTTATACAATATTTGAATAATAAAATATAATTCTGAATCCATTCATTCAAATAGTTGGCCTATAAAAACTCATCTCAATGTTGATTTCATCATCCGCGGTAACCTATCGTCAGTACCATAATTCCAAATTTAGTTGCAGCCCTGTAATAATGCAATCTTCGATAATTATTACATATTATAATAATGCAAGCCGTCGCTTAAAGAGAGAAAACACTAATTTGTAATGTTTGTAATACAATACATATAAATCTAACGTCGGCTCCATTGATGACATCAGAGATCTCTTCAAAATTCATTATACTGTTGCAAAAGTCGAATTGATCGCTCTTAGTCTTGCATAATTATTGGCTGCAATTTGCGCATAATTTATGCACATGCAACAACTGATATTAATGTCAAGCTTTCAAAGTCATTGAAAATGAGATAAAATGGGCTACGCCAAGATAAAATCAGTTTAATTATTTAGCAGACTCAGACTGATTTTTCATGTGGCAAATTAAACGCTTGGCTACCCGAAGTATACGCTTACTCCAAGAAAAAACGCAAAGTAAACCACACGCAAAAGGCGGTTTCACATCATTTTTAAGCCTCCTACATCATAATCCATTGTAAAGAAAGTAGAGTAGCAGACATTTTACTTTACAGACTAAGCAGCTTAGCTGGGTAGTGGTTCACTTCTGCCTTGCGTTCGATGTAGACGGTAGAGAAAATAAGGATGGACAACCCGATAGCGATGCCAAACGCAGACACGACCATTGACAGTCGGCCGAGCCTTATGGCATCCGCCTGGCGACCTTCCGAGGCGTATTCGCTTGCGAGCACTGGAAACAAAATAATTATACAAATTATTACATAGGCAATGGAAACATAGTCGCATTGCTGGCTAGCAAAAAAAAGTAAAATAAATCTTGTAAGCCTCTTACAATTGAACAATGTACTGTAAAACATGAAATTTTTGCTGCATGGTATTTTTGAGGTATAGCTTCTCAGAAATTTTGTTGCACTTAATTTTAGCGTTTTTGAGGACGGACAGTCCGTTGTATAAAGGTTTTGCAGCTTGAACATGGCGCATTTCATTTTTGCGAGTTTTGGCCGATTCACGAAATTCGTCAAAACTTCATGTACGCAAAAATTTCATGTTTTGCCGTAGTCTACTTCCATGTCTGTTTCGCAACATGAACTGATGCATGACAATAGTAATAAAATAACGCATCGAAGCGTATTGATTAGTACAGAAAAATTATATTAAGCGGTGCAAGGGATTATTATGCATTACGTATTTGTAATGGAAATGTCTGATTCAAAAAGTCAGACTGTTGTAGCATTTGTATCTTAGTTTTATTTTTGTAACTGTTGTTGCTTTGCGATTTCAAAATAGTCTACCAGATTCAAATTAAAATGCCAGAAAAATTCGATCGAGCTAACCACTTATATGCCATTATGATCATGCAGCTCTTATTATACAATGTAGTGTGTACTAATCATCAACATGAACGGAGGACAAGAAGCAAATTCTGAACAACAACAAAACTACGACAAGAACCACAACAAAAACTACAACAAGAATTACACACAAGAACTACAAGAATAACTACAACAAGAACAAGAACCACAACAATAACTACAACAAGAATTACAACCAGAATTACAAGAAACACAACAAGAACTACAACAAGAACTACAACAAGAACTACAACAAGAACTACAACAAGAACTACAACAAGAACTACAAC
>JAQIWG010003838.1:0-17115 GCA_034695025.1 Chamaedrilus cognettii | reverse complement strand
CTAAAACACTTACAATTACTAAAACACTTACAATTACTAAAACACTTACAATTACTAAAACACTTACAATTACTAAAACACTTACAATTACTAAACACTTACAATTACTAAAACACTTACAATTACTAAAACACTTACAATTACTAAGTAATTCAGTGATAGATGTTACAGTTAATTATAGCATAATGATTAACGTGACGGCTTATTTGTGTTAGCATGGTGGGCTGGGACCACGTGATGGACGGGCTCGTTCGTCTTGGCTTCCTCCTTCTCGAGTCCTACGGTCCCCGGGCCCCCATCAACGGCAGGGGGGCCCCCGACGCCGGCCCCCCAGCTCCCGGGGCTCGGCTGACGGCGGCGCAACGGTCTTGTCAGCTCGGTGCACGCGTGCTGCGTGCAACATTTCGCGCGCATGATTTGGCACGTAGCGCCATCTTGGATCGACTGCTGAATCACGTCGTGACGCACGCCAATAATCCCGTGTCGCACTATCTGGGTCAGTCAGCGTCGAGTTTATGATTTCGGGTCGTGATTTTTGGGTTGCTGGTTTGTTTGTAGAGCAAATCCTAAAAGTTGCTGCTGAATATATTTGAAAATTTACAGACGAACGTATGCATAAATTTGCTTTAACTTCCGCAAAAATGAGGGTGCAAGCCGTGCTTTAGATGGCTGTCAAATTAGGGTTTGTTGTTCGTTACGTACTGACTATTGTAACGACATGGCAGCGATCCTATAGCAGTACATTTAGAATTTTTGCAGCATGAAATCTGGATGAAGTATTGTTCCGTTTCTTCCTATTTTCTTTTTCAATTTCTATCTCCAATGGAGATGATTCTACCGTGCTACGCAGCTTCCGTGACTGCTGTGTCAGTGCATGTTTAGAGTCCAAAATTTATTTTTCCAAATATTTGCCAAAATTTTGTTTTTGGGCTAAGTGAGCCTAAGCCTTAGTTTGAGGCCCCTGCTGACCGGTTTCTTTTGCTAAATCAATTCTGTCAGCTATCCTTTCTAGTGCACTGAATTATATTAAATTATTCCTCTGCTCATTATCATAGAACCAGTAATTGAACTTCTGAACATAAAGGATCAATGCAAAATTTATCTAAGGCCAAATGCGAAAAAATCATGCCACCTGCCAAAATAATTTATATCTGACTATTTTGGCGATCAGTGGATCAAGCACTGTTTTCAGCGCTGCTGACGGGCATGGTCAAGTCGAGCCCCCAGGTGCTGCTGGAAAGTGTTGCAAGGCTCAAGGACGCCTTTGACTACCTGTCCTACCTGCCCCTGGGGGCCGCCGAGGGCCTGCTCGCCTCCATTCAGCCCCTTCTCAAGATTAACCTTGGTCTCAGGGACTCGCTCGTCCTCGTCCTCCAGAAAGCCATGTTTTCTCGGTTATTGGAGTGCCTTTCTTCCACGTTATTATTAATTTTTTGCTGTTTCGTGTTTTAACTAAACAGCGGAGCACCATCGAATATTGATGCAGATTTAGCTGCATCACAGATTTTGCTGCTCATGAAGCATCAGAATCCAATATGAATCAACAACCTGTCATTATCTTTTAAAAAGGTTTGATGCTGAAAAGAAGATTTTGCTGTAATTCTACCATGCTAGCATCCATCTCCCTTCTCTATTGCATTAGTTTTAAGTATTTATAATGCGTATAGTATGTATGTATGCTGCACTTGTAACTCAACAAAAATGTGTCATGCAAACAGAGATGGAAAAAACATCATTTGCTTGAATTGTAGGTGCGGCAGGGTTGTCCATTTAATTAGTTTTAGTTTTGTTTAGGTCTGCGAGCAGGATTATTGAATTATAACTATAATGCCTGTTGGAAATATAATGTTTTTATTATCATGTTATTACTAGAACGCGGGGCCTGATCTGGGTCTTGAAAAAAATCGCCTAAAACTTGCCAAAAAACAATTTTTCACCGGGCCATACTTTTTTTTCGCTAAATTTGTTACACATTTGTTCTCTTCTGGAATATATCAAAATTATTGCAATGTCCATCACCGCAGAGCGAGTAATTGAACTTCTGAGAATGAAGGATGAAAACAAAATTCGCCAAGATCATTCACCAAATGGAAAACAAATTCACCAATGCTCTCAAATAATTGTTTCTCCATTTTGGCGACTTGCAGATCAAGCCCTGCTAGACCGCATCAAACCTCTATAAACATTTTGGCATTTATGCATTTTTGTGTTGTTTTTATTTCAAGTCAAGCCGAGTCACGACGTGTGGCCGTCAGTGGGTTTCTCATGTTCTTCAGCAACCACCGACTGTTGGACAACCTGCCGGCCAGCCAGCTCTCTCTCTGCAGCCAGTCATACTGCAGCCAGGTGCTGGGCTCTCTATCTGCAGCCAGTCATACTGCAGCCAGGTACTAGACTCCCTCTGCAACCAGTCAGACTGCAGCCAGGTACTGGGCTCTCACTCTGCAGCCAGTCATACTGCAGCCAGGTACTGGGCTCTCACTCTGCAGCCAGTCATACTGCAGCCAGGTACTAGACTCCCTCTGCAACCAGTCAGACTGCAGCCAGGTACTGGGCTCTCACTCTGCAGCCAGTCACACTGCAGCCAGGTACTGTGGGCTGTTTAAAGTGTCACCTCTCATTAGATTTTAATTTTTGGATGTCAACAATGGACTATACGTGAAATTCACGGCAGCTACAACGTCGACAACAGCTGCCAATCAGAAATTGCGACTCTAATGTAACGGCACAGTTATCACAACCGTTGTCATGGCCTTTGTTGCCAAATTGACCATTTTAAATCGCTATAATTTTTTGAAATCAGCTTATTTTTAGAATACGATGCGAGGAATCTGAATCTGAAGTCGTATTTACAAAATTCCTCACCGTTTCTTCACCGAATGCTGCGTTGCTGTAATTAGTTGTGTTTCGGTTATGTCTAGTTATCGCCAGTGATATTTCAGTAAACTGGAATAGAACAAATGGATAACGTATCTCATTTATTGCATGTGCAGATGGATTCAGCGGGTGCTAGCGGCGGCACGGCTCACAACGAGGCGGTGTGTCTGGAGATTCTTGGTAGTTTGCGGCGCTGCCTTACGCAGCAGGCTGGTGTCAGGCTCATTCTCTACGAGGTGACTTCTCTTTTTTTCTCTCTTTTTTTAGCTTATTGAATGTGTGTGGCACAAGACTATATACAGTCCGGTTCTGTGCATGAGAGCCGGTACAGAACCGCTCCCCCCGTAGTCACCTTTTATGACTCGCCTGAGAAGCTCTGGGCTGTAAGCCAATTTTTATTTCCCGGCCTGCAGGGGGTACTTCTTCTTGTAATATTTTATTGCTTTGTTGTGTTTTGTAGTAAGGCAAGGTGCTATGCCTTAAGCAAGTTAAGTTGTCGGACACGAGTCCCAGAGATCTGGGTTCAAGTCCAGGCGCCGGCAACTATAAAATCGTGGCGTTACAGGCCCTTCAGCCGTTTAACACACAATTGTCACTAGCTGCTAACCCTGTGCTAACCCCAAATATTGATTTAGTTGGCATCAGGAAGGGCATCCGGTTGTAAAAACCCACCTTCAGCAGTTCTCATCTATGTGTAAAACGTCTAACCCATGTGAAAGCATGGACGTTAACAGAATAGATGAAAAAGAAGGTTATTAATTAGTACTGTATCGACTAGGAAACAAAGAAGCCTTTAGAGAGTAATAAGATATATGATGTTTAAGGGGATTAAATTAACGTGTTGTTACTTTTTCATAGATAAAGTATGCCTCTATATAAGTTACTTTATTGTAGTTCTAAGCTTTATTCTAGTTGTCTTATTCGTAGTCTCTTAAAATATTTGACCGCATGTTCGGATACATTTTAATTATTCATGGTTTATCACATTTAATTTGAAGTTATGTCGTTCGTTCACAACCGACTTTTCGTTTTAATGCCGGTGCGGTGTATTTCCTGATCCATTGAATTCTGAAATGATCAAATAAAATATTTCTATTTATAAAATGAGAAATATTTGAATATTAATATTTGAATATTGTTCATTTGAATTCTGAAAAGATGACAGTTGTGTGTTAGGGTTTGCTCGGCGCGTTTTCATCGAACCCTCATCTTGCTGCTCCCATTCTCAGTCAGCTGGTCTCTCAGGTCTGCCTAACTGACACTGGAGCTATGACGATCATTACCGTGATAGCAGTTTTCATACATTTTTAATCCTTTTGATGTTTACAAATCGAATTTGATTTTTTTTTTCTGTTTTCCAGCTTGAGCTGACGATGTAATGTTGTCTTGCCTGTAAGGCTGGTTAAGTTCATGTTGCGTAACTATTGTATGATCTAAATCAGTTTTGTTTCAATTAAATGTTGTGGTTGAGTCTGTGATCGGAAGATCCATGTGGGACACTTGCTGACATTGATTAGTGTGTCTTTAATAAGCGGCGGTTTGAATAAGCCTATTCGTTATTGAATTTAAACTGTAGAGCTCTTGTGGCGATAAGCAGTGTAGGACTGTTTCATCTTGTGTCTTGTTCACTTCTTTACCTTCGTTCCGCCCTGCTTTATGCATGATGATAATGTTCCGTTCCTATATGGTAAACGTATGCTGTAGTTTCATCGCTACTATGAGTCCGACGTCGATGTCAATCCGCCCATCAAGCTCGATCAATGCATCGCGGTGCAGGGGGAGGAAATAGTGACTGCCGAACCGCTGGTAAGCACCATTTTCTCACTTCTGTATTTTTCTTCCATATTTCGTCAAGTTTTCATCACAATTTACAGTACACTTGCTAGCTATTGCATGGTAGATTGCCCCCTGCAAGCTGGGAACAAAGAATTGGCTTCCAGCCCAGAGCTTCTCGAGCGAGTCTAAAAGGCGACTAAAGAAGGGTGAGCGGTTCTGTGGCGGCCCTCTTACACAGAACCAGACTGTAAGAGTCTTTGTTACTACACACGATCCTATAAACTAGCTACAAAAAGACAAAAAAACTTCCTAATTTCTCTAATTGCCTCTGTGTAATTGTTGATTCAGTGTGTCTGACTGTTCGAGTCGACTAGACATTGAACTGATAGATCCGATAATGTCAAAAAGCTCTTCGTTTGTGTGATATTGCTATGCCTATTTTTGTTCCCTGCCATAATTGCTTGCTTCGGTCAAGTCTTAGGTCTTTGCTGAGGTCAAATATGCTGATTTGTTTTTGTACAGGCTCACTTGGTCAGCAGTCTGGTTCACTGCTACCTCAATAAATCTGAGCTCGGCGTGAATGGTGATGCAGATGATCCGGTGTTCGCCGAGACGAAGGGTATACTCGACTCGCTCGTCATCAGGATGATCAAGTGTGAACCGGAGGACTTTGAGCTGGTTTGTGTCGGCCATGTTTGAGGCAGTTGATGTCGGCCATGTTTGATGTTGAGTCACCAGCGCACATTGTCTAATTACACGACGTTTTAATTTAAAATTTTATGTAATTGTGGTTAATTTAACATTCAATATTTTTTACCTCCTAAAGAACGCTTCACGTTTAAATGTCAGTTAGCTCAATTTTGTTACAAGGTAGTTTGAGACGAATATTGTGTGATGTTAGCAGTATGTGGAGAGGTTGAACATCAGAAACTTGCCGTTTGGGTTTTGTTCTTGAAAGAGTTAGCTATATTGTAATTAGGCAAACAAATCCGAATGCTTATCTTTGCGTTAAAGAACATTTAAAGCAGTTTATATTGACTGCGCGCCGTCTTTGTAACTATGTTTAGTAATTTGTCTAAGTACGTAACAAATCTAATAAGTTCATAATAAGTTCAACTAATTTTTATTGGTCATTCTGCGATGCTTCAAGGCTGTTTCATTATTTATGCTGCTGAATTGATGCCTGTAGTGCGGTTCGATTGCTCGTGTCATTTCAGGATAAATCGGCGGACTTTTCAACGGCGACCAGCGTCGGCGTGCGCAACACGATCCTTGTGTTGCTGGTGTGCGGCGTGTACGAGAGCCTCATGGAGTACTGCTTCCTCACAGCCGAGTACAAGTAATAGTAATCTTTAAATTCGCGCAGAAAGCGTAACAAACCAAGATAATATAAATTATTTAAACCAAATAAGATAAATAAATAAATAGATATTTACAGAAAAAATGAATACGCAATCACGATGACCATGCATGCAGATATATGAATAGTGTATTCAGAGTTAGATTTGCGGAAAAAGAGCTAGGGGGATCGACTTTTGTCCCCTTCAGTCTAATCTCATGAGCGGGGGATGGGGGTAGTGCTGACAGCAACTTATAACAAACTAGGGGGGTTCCAATTCCAATGTGAGGTAGGGGGGCCAGACTCGCCAACCCTCCGAGCAAATCTCTAACCCTGAATGTATGTTCAGAAGCATTGTCAAGTTTTTTAAACGCGCTTGTATCTCCGCGACCTCCATAAGTTGCTGGAGTGAGGTCATATATAACCCCTCACGGGCAAGAAATGCAGCAATATGTCATAATGTCAGATTTCTAGACCCGCTTATGGCCAGGGCTGGGATTGGCAGGCCTAGTGCGCCAAAAATGGTTAGATGCAAATTCTACGCCTGATTTGAGACGAGCAGGCGTAGCACTACGCCTAAAAATCGACTGGTGGTGTAGGCCTATGCAGTTTTTAAAGGTCAGACAGTTGCACTATGCCTTTTTTGAAGAGAAGCAGGCGGAACAGGCAGGAGTAATCTACGTGTTTTATCACGGCTAAGTTAACTCTCACTATGGTTCTCTGCGAGCCATATGTTGGTTTGGTGAAGTCATGTACCGGTTTTTTTTTTTATATATTTTTTCCACATTTATTACTTTATCACAAATGTCAATACCATCAGTTTCATATAGTGAAGTAACAAGGTGTTTAACTCTGTCTCTTGTACAGTGGATGATACCCATCTATTCCTTGAAAGTACAAACACTGTCAAATGGATGAGCTCTCATGCTTTAGGACAAGGATGGATCCAGGGGGGGGATGGGGGGGGTGCTTCCCCCCCCCACCAGCATAAATTTAATTATTTTGGATTTACAAAATTGTTGATAAAACATTAGACGTCAAATGTAAGAGAAGGATGATCTGGAAACATGGTTTCGGATAGAGTTGGATCGATCGACTTAAAGCTTGAGATATTCACTCCCCCCACCAACGAATCCTGGATCCGCCCCTGCTTTTGGACATAGCAGTAACGGCCTACGTGATAATCTTCTTCTTCTTGCTGATCTGAGTCAACACTGTCGACTTGAAATCACTCGGTGTAATTCGTGTGCTTTTTTTGTCATTAGGCCGAGCAGCGTAGAGCGCATGCTGCAGCTCTTCCAGTGCTGCCAGCATCTCACCGACATTCTCAAGGAAAAGCCAGCGACGGCAGCCGCTGCGGGGGGAAAGAAGCGCGGCCGTCCCAAGCCGATGAACGCCCCCGTTGCTACGACGACCGGGGCCATAGCACCAGTCTCTTCCGGGGGGGCAGCGAGCAAGCAGTGTGGCCTGATGTCGCTGGGCTTTATCAGATCCCTGCTAACCGCTCTCTACAGGTTTGTGGAATGAGGTGTGCAAGATGTAGCAAGCATAAGACCTCCACTGTGTGATGTTTGAGCTATATAAATGTGAAAGATTAGGGGTGTTCAGTTGCATTAATTCAAAGCTGGATTAATTTTAATTTAAAATTTCCAATTAGTAATCGACCGGAGAGATGATTGGAAAGCATTACTAGAGAGGCCTTGAATGTTTTCCCTAATGCTTTTGACCTTTGTGACATCGTTACGGCATGCACTAAGCACTTTATTTTAAGCAATTTTGTGTCTAATAAATTATAAAAATGTTGTGCCATGCTGATGGGGTGTTTTCATTCCTCCCATCCCCCCCCTGGTTCTGCCCTTGAGTTTGTTTTTCATTTAGAGTGAACCTGATGTCCACTTGTGTTTCAGTGACGAACTTCCCGCTCACCAGGAGGCGCTTGCTCTGCTTCGCGCCAACCTTGACATTCAGCGCTATGTCCTCGCTGCAGCCAATCAACGACTGGCGCAGGTCAGCTCGACCGGCCAGTGCGATGGGCCGGAGGGACGTAGTGGTGACGCAGTCTACGCGCACTGCACCAATATCGCCACGTGAGATTTATTTTAATTTTTTTGTGTTGTTGTTATCAACGCGGTATTGTGGATATTTGAGCAGATATGGGCGTAAACATGTTTTGGTCCACTTGATGATAACCTGAGCCTGTTTCTTAAACATCTTTGGTAAATTTTTGTCCTAAGAAGTTTAAAAAAAATCTTAGAAAAATCTTACTGTTATTTGAAACTTGCGAGCATTGTAATGTGTTAAATTTATTGCTCAGTTCATCACCATAGAACCAGTAATTTAGCTTACAAGAACGAATAATCAACAACAAACTCACGAACAACTTCGAAGAATTGAAAAAAAGTTTCCCCACTGGCAACAAAATTCTATTTTGGCGATCTGCAGATCAGAGCCTGCTTATAACAAGCAAATCGACATCGCTGATGATCCCTGTGCAGGGTTCCCACTCACCTGAAAAACCTGGAAAAGTCAGGGAATTGTCGGGGAATTTTGAGATTGGTCAGGGAATTTTAAAGTCTATGTCACTATTTAATTTTACTGCTTAATTTACGCTTAATATCTTGTTGTGAACAAAACAATCCTGTCCTTCGTTTGACTGACAGACACAGCAAAAGTCTGATCGTGATGTGTATCGCAAACAATATGATTTAAAAATATCTGTTGAGTCTTTTCGCTAATTTGAGTGTTCAAATTATTCATGCTGGTCATATCCACTTTTAATAAATGTCGATGCTGCGAATAATCGGTGGACTGGAATTTTACTATTCCAACCTGAACAAGTCAGGGAAAAATAAGGGAAATTGTTAAGCTCAAAATACGTGGAAACCCTGCTGTGTGTTGATCTGCTTTAGGGTGTTGCTCAAGCATTACACAGAGTGCCTTCAGTCGGCTGGTCCCGACAGTCGTCCGAATAAGAACCTGGGCGTCGTATCGGCGTGTCTAGAAGGGGTGTCGATCGCTGTCGGCATCGCCACCAACCGATACCCTTCAAAGCTTGGCAACTTTCTGCTGACTCTTGGTATGCTGTGCAAAACAGTTTTTTTATTTATTTATGAGTATTAATTATTAAATGTATATTATGTGTGTTCTTAAATTATGTTCTTTTTATTATTAGTTATATGTATTATTGAATTGTGCTCACAATAACTGTAACATTTTGAAAAAGAAAGAGAACTCGGAACAATAGAAGGAAAAGGAAAAGATGTATTATACACATAAATTTGAGCTCTTGTTATAAGCTTGCATATGATCGTTATGTGACGTCACTTGTTCAAATTTAGCTCAATCCGATACACACGTAGTCGCTCCTGCTAGAAGCTGCGCCCGGCATAAACATGTCATATGCTTTCATTTTTCTCATGACTGCGCATTACTACACAACTATGGATGTGAGAGAAATAAGAAATCCCTACTTGCCGATGGATTGAATGGGAAAATAAGTGAGACTTAGGTTCATATAAATACGAATCTAAGTGTCACTCATTTTTCCATTCTAAATAATAAATTTATTAAATGAAATTAAAATACGAAATGAAATTCAATTGTATTTCAGTTTCGAAGCGGTCGTTGACCGAGCATCACGCAGAACCGGACGTCCAGGACCTTCTTCGTAAACAAATTCAGAAGTTTCAGGTGCATTTTTATTCTGCATAATTTATTCTGTGTAATATTTTGACATTTGTTATGATACGTTTTCAACTTTGTCTCAATTTTGGAGTGCATGTAATTGTGCGCTTTGAAATTTTTGCTTCGATTTGCAAGTGATCTGGATCAGTTTTTTGTTTTTGTTGTTGTCATATTACTTGTCATGTTCATACTATCTAAACGAAGTGTGGTTATGGCTGTCTGAGATGAAAATTGTAATGCCTACACCGATGCTATTCAGTAGCCGGCCCACGGGCCAGATTCGGCCCGCGAAGGGCTTTCAAGTGGCCCGCAAAGGCAATCCATGAAATAAAAAAGGTTGAAGCATATTTTTGATTCATTAGGGAGATTTGATATAATATGTATACTACAGTAGTCAGGGTACCAGACCCTGATCTGGGTCTTGAAAAAATTCGCCCAAAAAATTTGACTTTTTTTAATAAAATTTATTGCTCTGTTCATCACCATAGAGCCAGTAATTGCGCTTCTAAGAATGAAAGATGAATAAAAAATTTGCCATGGGCTTTCGCCAAATGGAAAAAATATTGACCAACTGCAAACAAATTTTAATTTTGGCCACTGGCAGATCAAGCCCTGCATTTAGTATACCAACCATAGCAAAATGTATCTTAAATGCAGTTTGAATAATAGCCTGCTATTTATTTACTATTTAAAATTGCATATTCAACACAGTGAACATTTAATATATCACATTATTAAATGAAATTTTTGTATCGATAATTATAGTTGTTTTATTACGCGCTCCGGATTTTAAAATGGTTCTGGCCCGCGAAGCCATTAAAAAATTTTCTTTGGTCCCCTAAGCTAATTAATTGAATACCCCTGGGGGCTCATTCACGTAGCTATCTTAAGACAATTTTAGTCTTAAGATTGTCTTAAAAGAATCTTATGTCAATCATAGATTTTTCATTGAAAACTCCCCACCGCCGCGCACGAACCGAATGATGACGTCACATTGGTCGGCGAATGGATATTATTTGTTTTATATTTGAATTAGGATAAAAGTTAAGATAATCTCTAAAAATGTACGTGAATGAGCCCCCTGGTCTACATCATGGGCTAAGATAATGAGTCAAATAAATTCGCCACTGTGTGAACCACAGTGTCATGGACTCTTCTGACAGTGTACTAACTCTGCAAATCAAATACAAGTCTAGTTGTGTGCACTTTACTTTTCTGTCAACGATCCTGTTGATGTGTATTAAGTGAATCCGAGCGTTACTCCTACAGATATATAAGTCGTCGATCGCTCATGACCTTTTATACACCAGAACAATGTGCGCCTTCTTCTTCCATTGCGAGTTAAAGGACCATGTGTAGTAACAAGGATTATTGCACTCCGGTCCTGTGCTTCGGCCTCGGCTTTACCAAGCACTGAACCGCTCCCCCCTCTTAAGTCGCCTTTAACGACTCGCCTGGGGAGCTCTGAGCTGCAGGTCTATTTTTTGTTCCCCGACCTGCAGGGGTTAACAATGTGCACCCGTGTATGCTGGATAATATATTTATGACCCTGTAGATAATACTGAGGTGTTGAATGAGATTATTCAAATTGCTGAATTATTGTTTTGTCTAATATTTTTGTACTATAATATACATTCGTATATAATATACAGCGAGGCGCTGTGGTGTAGTGTTTAAGGCGTCTGACTTTGAGTCCAGTGGACCAGGGTTCAAGTCCCCGCGCCGGCTACTATGAAACCATGCGTTACAGGCCCTTCAGCAAGGCTGTTAAACACGCAGGTGTCTCTTGCTGCTAACCCTGTGCCAGAAAATTATTTGGTTGGCGTCAGGAAGGGCATCCAGCCGTAAAAACCCAGCTGTAGCAGTCCTGATCAGGGCGAGCAAAAACATGTAAACCAGTGTGAAAACATGAACATTAACAAATTATACGATAAAAAGGAGGTTGGTTAGTTGTTATAATGTACATTTTTTATATGAAATATTTTCTTATTTTTGGTAGTAGAAGATAATTACATAGATGCGAATGAGCTGAGCTAATTTATTAAATAAGTCTTAATTTTATAAATCAAGTCACGTCAACCATACGGCTGGCCCTCTGGTGGACTTGTGAGCCAGTCAGCTTTGTGATCTTGCTATGATTTATGATCTCTGTGGTTGCTTCTGTGTGCAGAGGATAGTGATGTCGGTGCTGGCCGGGAACGATGAGGATCGGAGCCTCAGGGACGCGGCGACTCTCTTGTTCATCCTCAGCGTGCTTCATCGTAGCATCGCGCACGGCAGCAGCGCCGTCACGGAGGTGCAGCAGTGGGTGCTCAGCATCTGCACGCAGCAGACTCTCGGTTGGCAACTAAGATTTGTCGTACAGAAAATGTATTTTTAAAGGGATCAATTAGTATTTGAATAGCGTCTTCCTTTTTCAGTGTTCTGTCACAAGGCAGGTCTTTGGTGTGCAAACCATCCAACCTTGCGGTCTTTTGCGGCGCATTTCTTCATCACTGCTTCCTTTTAATTCCGAAGATGTTCCTAAAAGCACTAATTTTTTTCTTTTTATTCACTATATTTAATTTTTATGTAATAATGTAAAAGGAATTGGGGGGTTTACCTCGGAAATTTGAGATTCCGATCCTTCTCAGGCAGGTCGTCAGTATCGTTTCGATACGTGGCCTACCTGATCATCTCTTGTCCTTCAATCTTTCCTTCATCACATCTTGCAACAATCTCTCTCCTCTCATTGCAGTCGAATCCAGTGTTTTTTTATCATATTAATTGTTGGTTGGTAATTTTTTGTAAATATTGTTGTTATTTGCAACCCTCATGATATGTTTCTTAATTTACTGATGAAAAATTGTGTTTATGGGTTATAATACTGTTGTAATATACTAACATCTTAACTGCCAGTTGCTCGACCTCGATTTGAAGTGCGATTTAATTTTGTAATTCGATTTAACCAATGAAAATCTATGAGAGAATTGTATCGAATAATTTGATTGGTCAATTTTGACCACAAAATTAAATCGCACTTCAAATCGAGATCGAGCAACCGACAGTACCACTAGTCAGTGGTAGGACTTGGTTACTAGTCTTACCACATTATTAAGAGTGGTACTGGGTTATATTTGCTGATGATTGCGGAATGAAAAACTGATTTGAATGATTCCCCTTTGTTAGACGACGTGCCCATATCAAAGATGATGTTCGTCCAATTGCTGACACTATCTCGCCAGCTCGGATGTTCGCTGCCCCTCTGCCACGACATCGCTCGCGACATTCACATTCTGCTCGGGGATATCGACCAGGTCGTGACAGTGGTGACATCTGGATTTTTAAGAGCCAAATTTGTAGCAATTATGCGTGTATTAGTTTGTTGTAGTTTGTCAAAGGCATCTTAGTTATCAGATTATTCATTACAAGATTAGTGAACTTACGGGTAGTTGCTAGACTTCGATTTGAGTGCGATGTATATGCGATTTAGTGACGTAGTCCGATTTAATAAACTTTTCTGTTGCTAGATCTCGATTTGAAGTGCGATTTAGGTATCTGTGAATTAATTTTTAAAATCGCACATTTCTACAATTTGTAGTGCGATTTAACGGCCAAAACATTGGAAAGTCAGTTGTGTTTCAAGATTCAAATATTCACAATATTATTAAACATTCACCACTATTGACACGTATTGACACGATTAGGGCCTTCCGGAACACGCATAAAGGGTTCAGGGATATTTGTGCACATTTGCTAAATCGCACTCAAACCGACGAAAATTGTTGAGCAACCCAAAAATTTAAAACTGCGGTTTAGCTTAAACTGCAGTTTGAGTAATGTGCGATTTAGCATATTTTGAAATCAAAGTCTAGCAATCAGCAGTAAGTGTTCTAGTGAAGTATGATACATTCATTACTTGAATTTTACTCAATTTCATTTGATATTTTTATTCATGCATCACGCAAGCATCATTATAATCCAAAGAACCGCCCTCCATTGTTTCATCGCCTTTTATGACTCCCTTGGAGAACTCTGGACTGCAAACCTATTCTATTTTGACCCCAGTCTTCAATGGTTATACATAAAGGGTTGGACATAAAATGATGTTTGAGAGAAATGGCAGTTAGCTTAATTAGGTTTCATTGCCTGTCAGGAGGTGGAGATGACCGGCACAAAGACGTTTGCGCTGCTGAGTGCGCGCGTGGCGCCATCTGTCCTCGTTCCCCTGCTCGCCCACGTCGACAAGGAGGTCGAGGACACGGAGGCCGTCGTCAATCGACTCAAGGCGAGCCCCGTCAGCAACACAGCCACGGCAGGTCAGTGGCTACCAATGAAAGAAACTCAACAAACTCAATAATAACCAAGACCATTTGCCATGAGGCCATTGCGGGTCCAAGGACGAATCTTTCCAATTTCACTTCCACTGGTTTTACTTTTTCGGATTTCAGCAAAAACACCAAAGAAAAACTTGTGGCCATTACGGAGAATATGATTTTGAAGGTGTGGCCCAGTCTCTGTCCAACTCGTGCCACTGGATGTGTGGACGGACATCAGCCTGCCGTGACTCGAACAGTGAAATTTGACGATGATCACTGCGAGCAGTCGAGGATTGCTCATGTATTGTTGAGACTTAATTATCTAAAGAGAGTTCAACCTATAATACGGTGCATTATATGTCCCCAATGACGTTTTTCTACGCTGGAACAGAGTATAAGCCTAATATTATTGTTACTATTTATTATTATAATAACACCGAAAATTGCATGGACAGGAAGAGAGCAAAGTTTAGAGAACAAAGGCTTGTGTATATGTTGATGCGCAGGCGAGTCGCAGGGGCATGTTTCTGCTTAGGCATGAATAGATATTGAACGTGCAGGCAAGATCCAAGAAAACGGCGAAATATGGACAAGGGCGTATTTATGTTTCGGCGTGCGTATGTTTGGACGTGCAGGCGAGACGCAGGAGGAGGGCGTGGACAAGGGCGTGTGTGCTCGCCTCACGCTCGTCATCACGTGCTACCACGAGCTGCTGCAGACAGTTGTGCCGAGCGGGGGGGCGGGGGGCGCGGCCCTGGAGACCCTGCTCAAGGGCCTGCACAAGTTCTACGTCGTCCTCACCATCCTCGTCAAGTGGGTGGGTGATATGCTTCAACCTTGGATCCTATTTTTAAATATCAGATTTTTCTAAATTTTTCAATAATCTATTGCAAGTTTGAGCATGTTTAAAATAGTTTGATGATGCACTTTCAATCTTTTGAACCCGGATGAAGTTTGAATTTTAGCATCTGATTCCAATCCGTCTCATTTCATTTAGAAACTCAATTTTTTTTCGCCTAATTTTTATGTGTTACTCTAACTAGATTGTGTCCTATGTAATTTTTCTCACTCGCCATTGGACTGCATGACATGTAGTTCCCTCTCTTCTGCTTTGAATGGTTCATGGAATTAATTACTGCCTTCGTAGGTCATTTTGTTGGGCTGTCATGTGTTGCCTTGCAATGCCAACCCGCTGGAAAAGAGATATCCGGCATCAAACTTTGATGGGCCTTGTGTCCAATGTCTTTGATTTGTTTTATCTCCTGCAGAAGCTGTCGCTGTATCTCAACAAGTCGGGACACATGTCGGGCTGCGTCGAGAAGTTGATTAAACTGTCGGGCACCAGTCTCACACAGTTCGTCTACTCCATGATCACCTACATACAGGTCTTACGTATCATATCTACGTATATAATGTCTTTTTGTCCCTGATCTGGGCCTGACGCGTGTATTCTATTTATTCTTCTTGATCCTGGATTATAATACTGATATTAGGCTTATGGTACATTTCGGCATAGAAAGGCATCATCAGGGATTGAGAAAGAAAATGTAATAAAAACAGTGGTGCGGTCTGGAGACGAATGGAAAAAATTAGTTGGACAGAGAATAGAACAAACGAGGAGGTGTTATCAAGAGTTTGGGCAAAAGAACACTGGTGGATATCCACAAGTATTCTTTTGTGCAGAGAAAGAAATAATAGATTGTCATGTAGCGAGAGGGGGCTCTGGACAAGGGGCATGAAACGAATAGAAATGATTGATGAATTACTGTAAAGAAAATCGTGTGGATCGCTAGGCCTGCAGAGGTTGGATGCCAGGAACTTGCCTTGTTTGGCATTACACTGCAGAGATAGATCTTAGATTTGGGCATTCATTTTATTTACAGGCAGAATTTGTAATTCTGGTTTTTGTTCACGATAAGCTCAAAATGTTGATGTCATTCAGTCTATGCGGTTAGTATTTATTGTATTATATTAATAACATAATTAATTAATTCCATGGTATATGTTTCATTCAGTTTTCATTTTCCAGTGGATTGAATTGTATTCTACAAAAGTGTATAATGATGTTATGCAGACCCTGTGGTAATGTGCCTTGCTGCCCTTTTGTTATCTAGAAGTGTGCTAGTATATTCTATATTTTAAAGGAAAAATTCTATGTTTTAAATGGGGTGTTCTTGTTGTGATTAGGTCAGCCAAAGCGAACAGCTTCAGGCTAACAATGACAAGGGAAAAAAGAAGACAAAGAAGAAGGACGGAAAGAAAGCTGTGCCTCAAGCTGGCAAGGTACGTAGACCGTCAGATTTGACCGAATTATTTATTTATTTAACGTTGTACGAGCAGTCGAGTTTGACTGGTGTTTTGTGTCGAATTGAATTTTTATTCGAATCATTTACTGGAAAGTTCTCAAGTAATTAGGGCGATTGCTCTTTGTCATTCGTCATCAATATTGTAGTTTCAAGAGATTGAAAGCTTCAAAGTTATCAGTGATAATTTTTGTGTTCTATCTGCCATTTCTGATTAATGGTTTTGTCAAGCACAGAGCAAATCTGGCAGATAGCTGCAATTTATTTTACATGATTTGTTGCAAATAATGTTATTTTTAAAGCTTTTGCTGAACTTGTTAATTGTGTTATTTGAGATAGTAAAATGTAATATATTAGATTTATCGCGGGTTCTATAAATACTCAAAGCTCGAATTACAGAGCTGTTGTAATGTTAACAAATCCAACTTTGTTGTGGTTTCCAGGCCCGAGTGCTGAAGGAGACGCGATCGATTCCGAATCTGATCTACGCCATCGAGCAGTACGAGAAATATCTGATCCAGCTGTCTAAAAAATCCAAGGTCTGCACGCCTTTGTCAACTATTTAATTTAACCGTTTACTTTTTAGAATATTTTGAACAAGCGTCATTCTACTAAATCATGTAGAAACTTTCATTTCAAGACGGGAACATTGGAACTAGTGTAGGCCCATTGTAAATGTGGAGTCGTTTAAGAAATCACTAAATATTAGTCTTTGCAAGAGATTAGCCTTTTATTGCTTTTAGTCCAGGCACATTTTCAATAGATTTATCGTTCATGATTATATGATTATATATGATCTATTTATATCATTATTATTTTATTATTTATTATTATTTAT
>JAQIWG010003837.1:0-17115 GCA_034695025.1 Chamaedrilus cognettii | reverse complement strand
TGGAATGAACTGTAGATATTTTTTATTTTCTATTTGGCCGACATATATCTATTTTCTGAGCAGATATTAATTTTTTTCTCCTACGGTCTATTAAATGCAAGGGGGGCGCCGCGCGTAATTAAATCCAACCGACACACTAGGCGGCTTGTAAGAGCCTGTGGCCTGCACACAACGGCAGCCTACGCAGGTGTCCTCACGGGTAATCTGCGAAATACTTCCGCAGTAGACTTTCGCTGTTTACACGTGGCAGACTCCCGCACTTCCGCAACTCGCACTTTACCGGAGCCCTCGAACCTAAGCAGGGTTGAGGCTGGACCCTGGTAGTTCTGACCCAAACCCGGTAGTTCGAGCCTAAGCCCGGTAGTTCTGGCCTAAGCTAGTGGCTGCGCCTCCGGCTTATATAGCTGACTCTCAACAAGGGGGCGAGCGCCTCCCCAGCATCAAACCACCTCACTTGATTAACCACTTAATGCTGAGCGGGCTAGGCGTGCGAGCACCACCGTGACAACGCCCGCAATCAGTGCATGCGCCGCCTAGGCGATGAGTGTCACATCGTCTAATGTAGTTGTCCCGCCCAATGATAATTGCACTCATTATAAGTCGAGTGTGGGCCACCCTGTAGCTGCGCTGACCACGCGCCGCCGACTGGCGTCGATCTCTAAAGCGGTATCGAGAGGTGCGATACCCGCTCAGCGCCATCGCCAAATGATATCGATTATAAGTCGCGCACCCACGCCCAGATTGCAATTAATAAGTGCGACACACCTCTCCGGCATAGGTCGCCTACCTTCCCAGTGTGAGGCGAGGAACGCTGAACTCAATGAGCTGTAGCATCAAACCACAGTCACGGTCCGATTGCTGGAGCCCACATAGGCACATGCCGCAGGTCGCTGCAACAGAACACCTGGCTACTCGTTGCAGAACACCAGTGTTCTGCGGAACACAGGTTGAGAACCCCTGGCTTACGTAGAGGATTTAGGGTGCTTTTACTCGTCTGACACCTCCCCTAACAGGGACACCCCCATAAAGAGGGGTGTACAAATTATGACACATCCCTTCAGAGGGCCAAAAAATGTATGGCGCGTCGCGCAGTTTTTTTTACACCCCACGTGACTTCTCTAATATGGTAATACCCTGAAGCAAATTCTTGTATCAAAGCCTGCACGAAAGCATTTAAATATCAACATTCAACACTTGAAGCGTGAAACATCAGAAGAGTGCAAATTTGAACATTCTCTCATTGTCACAGAACTACGACTTGATGACAATCCTATTGAGGAACTAATTAAGAGCTTGTCTCCGACGTTGATATCGCGCAGTTGTCACATTATATCGTTATAATTAGTATACGTTAGGCCTATCTCTGCTACACAACATCGTTCTTATATTGTTACGTTTTATTCCCGCGTTATAAGATTTTGTTCCCGTGACGTCGTGTTTTCTTCTTCGTCCGTCGTGCTTCCCCGATTTCCGATAATACCTTGCATTACATTAGCCGATGTAAGTCCAGGAGTCGTCAGTAGTCTCGATCTTGTAATTCTGTGCCATGTTCTAGCCGCCTCATGTCCTGTCGTCGTCACCAAGTCATGCAGCGCCATGGACGTCATATTGTTTCCCATCAGCCTTGTCGTGGAGTACGGTTGTTCCCTGCTTGTATCCAACCTCGTTTGCGGCGGCGTCAAACTTCGTCCGTCGTCTGTCGTATATTCAAAAAAATTACTAAGCGTAACAACTTCGGTCGTTTGACTACCGCTGTCGATGTTACTTGTTTGGATTCCACCAATGTATTCCGTGACACGGCTAATGTTAGTAATACCTGCAACGTCACTGAAGCCATCAGTGACTCCAGCGACTTCTCTAAATCTTGAAACTACTTCAATGTCTGCAATATTTAACGTGGATGTTCCCTCCACTGCTCTGTTACCGCTATCATCCGCCGCATAGCTAATTGCAGCCGAAGCATTGTGAAATCCATTGTTGCCGGCTATCAGGGTGCTACCTGAGTCATTTAACATGCTATTTGTACTGCTATCTTGAAGTTCGACAGGTAGTTGATCGGAATAGAAGTTCAGCCTGGGAGTAGTTCCTTCGCCGCTGCGCCCAATCATCGCGTCTTCCTCCTCGTTCATTTTCCCATAGATGTTTGCTGCTGACTCTGTTGTGCGCTGCGCTGCGGCCCCCTCCCCCAGCCCATCTTCTGGCACAGAAAGTGTCCAGGCGGAACGTGCTTCTTGGCAGGCGATGTCATCTCCACCACCCCCGCCTAGGCAGGGGCAGTAGCTGGATATGACGTCGAACTGACCGAAAAGACAGGTGGGTTTCTCGCAGCGAGACTCGCGTACACACCTGCTCATAGATACATGTAACCAATTTCATTCCCTATAAGCCATTGTAACATTTAATGGCAACAAACTACTTCAATTCCTGTCATAAAAATCCACTCTATATTTAATGCTCTTTTTTTCCATATTTGTAGCTTTAATTACATAAGTAACATACAACACAATGAAGCAACGTACAAACCAGCTAGGTTATGCAAAAGAAGATTCCTCTCCAAAAATGCTTGCGCCTATGTTCAACCCCAAACGTATCAAAATAGGTTTCAAAAATGAGTTTCTTTACAAAAATAGTAATAAAACCAAGGCTAACCTCAGTAACTAAAGCTTAATATAGGCATACTACAGTTTCAAAACTACACTTAATGTTCCTAATGTATGCACAAATTACTAATGCTGTACGAACTTTGATAGGCCTTTTTAGTACTAAAAATGACAGCAAAAAGACTAAAAAAACTATCTTCCTTTTTATTGTATAATCCGTTAATGTCCATGTTTTCACACAGGTTTACACGTTTTCGCCCGCCATGATCAGGACTGCTGAAGCTGGGTTTTTACGACCGGATGCCCTTCCTGACGCCAACCAAATAAATCATTATCTGGCACGGGGTTAGCAGCTAGCGACACTTGTGTGTTTAACAGCCTTGCTGATGGGCATATAACGCATGGTTTCATAGTTGACGGCCCTGGGACTTGATCCCTGGTCCTCTGGACTCAAAATCCGACGCCTTGACCACTACGCCACAGCGCCTCACACTGGCAAATGAATTGTACAAACTGACCTACACCATCCGTTTTTCTTGCAAGCACAGGTTGGACGCTTGCAGTCACGGACACACATTCTTAAGTACCATGACCCTACTGTTAGATCTACAGTACATATGTAGATAGATACACATGTTATAGGCAATAAAAATCGCCGTCCGTCAGTCGGTCCGTCCGTCTGTCCGTCCGTCCGCCCGTCCGCGGTTCGTCCGTCCGTCCATTCGCACGCCCGCCCGCCCGTTCGTCCATTCATCCGTCAATCGGTCAGTCGGTTTGCAGTGTGCGCTTAGTGATGGTAATTAAGTTGTTGACGTACGCTGCCTCTGCAGCTCTGAGGGGCAAGTGTCCGTCTAGGACAGCCATGCAGGTGTCGAGTGCGCCAGGTCGACACCGACACGTGCAGCGAGGAGACGGGGGAGACTCGGGCTCATCTGGATCCATCAACTCCAGGGGCCAAGGGCAGGACTGGCATGCACTGAGTAAATATACAGAACAGATTCGCTAACAGGCATCGATTATGCCACATAAGCCCCTATCTCAAGGTCATTTATGTTGATTACTTTTCATATGTTTCATATAATGGTATACAGTATATCTAAAAAATAATACATTTAAGGGCACCATCATCATTTTCGCTTTTCTCGTCCGTTTTTTTATACAAGCACGTGACATTGTTGAACGCTTGCAGCCACGGACACACACCCTGCGGCCTATTTAAGTGCCAGGACCCCACTGATGGGCTCCAGGGGGAGGAAGCGATTAACCCCTTGTTGGATATTTTTGTTAAAATGCATTTTGTCACTTTGCGGCTTTGTTGCTTTTCGGTTTTGTGGCTTTGCGGTTTTTGCAGCTTTGAGACCTTGAGACTTTGAGACTTTGCGTCTCTTGATCATCTCTAGAGGGCATTTCTAGGGTTTTGCTTATAAAGTTAAGGAATACAAGGTTTGTAAAAAAAAGGTGTTTGAAGTGTATAAGATTTAACCCCTAGTCGGATATTTTAGCTAAAATGCATTAGCAAGGTGGCGATCTTTTGAAGCGTTTTTCATCATCTTTCTTCAGTATGATGCAGCAAAACCAGTGAGGTATAATTAAGCCCCATCACCTGCGGATCTAGGCCCAACTAACACCAGGCCTAGTGTGGGAGACTAGGTAGGACCTGTAAAGACTAGATAGACTATGATAGACTAGGCATAAAGCAGACTCTGGATTCATCTTCCCAGCCCCGGCAGGTTACATTGACTCCCTAACCGCTACTCGCCCGGCCTATAGCACCCCCCGACCCGAATATAGTTTAAAGGACACTGGGGTGATTAATATGCACAAGATGGTGTTTTATTTTGTCTGTGGACTGTTGAAGCATATTTTTACAGACCGGATGCCCTTCTTGAGAACCAACCTGCCCAAAAGTCGAAGCAGGGACAGGGCTTCCGGACACACCTTAATGCCAGGTCCGGAACATGACACTGATTAAATTCAAGTCCTACAAATTCATTTGGCTTTATTTTTGCCGGTTCGAAAAATCAGGAAAATTTTTATGCACATGTAAATTTCATGTTTTTCCGTACTTTCAACTTTTCTCTCTCTCATTCTATGCACCCAGGGAGCTCTGGGCTGCACATAAATCATATTTCCCAGATCTGCAAGGGATTATTGCAATTACAGCTACAACAGGCATCTAGTCCTTGAAAGTCATGGATGATGGTAAAGTAGAATATCATATTCTGAGAACATTCATTTTCTTGTACCTCAATTACCTTAACGTTTTGGTTAATTGATTTTTTTTAACTTATTGCAAACTTTTCATTACTTTCAAAGATAGTCTATCAATATATTAAGTTTTAACTTGAGTATCCGATATCAGATTATCCCTCCTTCAATCCCTGAACACATGAATCAAAAATATAATATTTTTGCCAAGTTGACTAAGACGAATTCGAAACAAGGGTTATATTTTTTATGACTATCGCTCCGTACATTCGTACATATCATGCATATACATGTACGTCCTTGAAAGAAAGTAGGCCTATATGAAAATTAATTATTCTGATATTAGCTAATAAAATGTAAAGTAAATGTAATAATGTATGTGTAATATGTAAAAGTAGAACAAAGTCTTTAAAAAAGTGCTTTTGTAAAAAAAAGTTTAATATAAATTGAGCTGTTTCGTGACAAACGAAGACCTGGATCGAAGATGCTGGCGCGTCAGACGACACGCACACTCTGTGTGATTGACGAACGTTAGAGTTTTGACGCTTGGCGTCGGCTTGATTAATTCCGTGCCGTTAGGCAGCAGCTCGTACTCAAGCTCCTTCACACAGAAAGGCAACAGCATACACAGTGGCGTAACTTTTACCTGAAAAGTGGTGGTGACAAAATGACAAGGCAAGGCAATTACAGTCATCTTTGGAGCGAAAGCCAAGCTGGTGAGGTAAATGGGCTTGCCAAGGCGTGGCCAATGCTGTAGCAATGGGCAGATAGTCGCCAAACCGGTAGTAACCGATGTGAGCCCGTTTGACCCGACAATGGTCACTATCAATCAATCAAGAGCGGCTTCGGGACGCATGATGGTGACTGTATGGGGTGTCCTACATTCCACTGCACTGCAGCGATCAGTTCTCCGCTCGCCGCTCGCAGCTCTCCGCTCCCCGGAAAGCGGGGAGCTGCACAGAGCTGCTTAGAGCAGCTCTGATCAGCTCTGAGCAGCTCGGAGCAGCTCATAGCAGTTCAGAGTTGCTCAGAGCTGCTCAGAGCTGCTCAGAGCTCTGAGCAGCGCAGAGCTGCTTAGAGCTGCCCAGAGCTGCTGGAAGATCGGCTAGGGTGGAAGATTTTGACACCAAAGACCTGCCATGTGGCAGAACACTGAAGAGAGAGAGTCCACACATCCACAGAAAACATGACATCCACGAGAAAAGTTCACTTCCACATAAAAAGTTTAAATCCACAGGAAAAATTAACATCGCGAGAAAACAAACCATCCACTAAAAACATGACAGCCGGAGAAGAGTTAACTATCACAAGAAAAGTTTACATCCACTGGAAAACAAAAACATTCACAAAGATTAAGTGACATTCGCAAGAAAAGTTTACTTTAAGAGAAAGGTTCAAATCCACAGCAAAAGTTCACATCTTCAAAGAAGCAGCAAAAAACCACATACACAAAAGGTGACACCAAAAAGAAAAGTTTATTTCTACAAGAAAAGTTTAAATCCACAAGAATAATTCACGTCCACAATGAAACAAACATTCACAAAAACATGACATCCGCAAGAAAAGTTAGCGTCCACAACAAAAGGTTAAATTCACAGAAATATTTCACATTCACAAGAAACCAATGCATCCACAAAAAACATGACAAAACAAGAAACTTCAGTCCACAGACGGTTTGGCAGAGATCAGCTGCTGTAGCTCTGTAATTGACACTTCTGACACATTCAACTTTTTTACTTTTGACCGGGTCAGACTTCATCAGTGGTGGTGATTATCATCACTTTAAAAAAAGTGGTGGTGACGAATCACCACCGTCACCATATATTATACTTATGAGCATTGGCCTACATCTATACAAGGTGGCCCGACAACAACTGAGACCCTTTAGTTTTCAATGCATACATATTACAAACTAGAGTCAAAATCTTCAAAGACGATAAAATTTTGCATAAAAAACCGAATTATCATCAGTCTAACATTTTTTGTAGAGATTTGCGAGTTTCTGTAGACAAATTGTAAAGCGATAGGCTTTCGAAATGTACCCCTCAATAATTGGAACACTGGCTGGATTTGGGAGGCCCGGTTTACCTCCTCTGTCAAAGTTGATGTGCTTGAGTTCACACATAGCCTACTTTATAGTATTTGTCCCACCGCAGGTTTTACATTCTACCGTGAACAGTTTGCAAATTTCCTCCTGTTTCCTATCAAAGGAAATTACTCTATACTACGGGATGCAAAATACACTTTTAAAGTACAACACACACTCCGAAGCTAAAAATACATGCACAGTGCTCTCTACCCAATGTCTATACGCGTAGAAGAATAATCACGGTGATCCCCCTTTCAAAAGATATATCGTGCGCCACTTTGGCTGCTTTAATGTTGCACTAATAAAACATTTTATTTTATGATTGTGGCTACGGTATAAAATCTCTGATGTAAATGGAATCTGTAATTTAATATAAAGGATAAAACAGATATGAAAGCTAGGCGAAAAAAAGAAAACCCAAATAATTTTTTAATGTGTCACTTTTGCGATCAATTAAATTAGTATGTATATCGTTCTATTAATAGTTTCCTAAATCGTGACTGATTCAATTTATGAGACTTATATACATGACGTCCGATATTCGTATATTCCCATGAATATTTTTAAATTGTTACGAAATGGCAAGGTATTTACAAGTAGGCAAATCTATGGATTTTTATAAAGTAGTTTACTGAAGTATTGCTTCTAATGCTAATTTGATTTGAGGGTTTAGGTCTTATTATATTGGTGGATGAAGGTCCAAGTTACCCAAAACGATCGAGTGATGACGTTGCTCGCGCTGACGTCACACTCAGATGTTGCGTTGCAACAGCCGAGCTCGCGGCGACAGCGATGCAGCACGGTGCAATCCGGGAGGTACTGCCGGTTCGTCCGTCGGTAGAACTGCCGAATATGAACAACCTCGGGAGCCGGAAAATTGCACTCAGCTTGTTCCTGCATCTCCTGATAGTGAGTCAGCGCACTCTCCATGTCTGTAAACGTATATAATGTAACTTTCATGGCCATATTGGAATGTAATATATTGTTTTCATATCATTCATGTTGAGATAATGTTACGATATGGTTATAGTTGATCGCTTAGTTGATTCGTGTAGATCTTTTGGTGGAACTAGTCGTTGAGCAAGTCGCCCCTTGGCGGCGCTTGAAGAAGAAGTGGAGAAGGATGGATAGTTATTGGCCTACATTGTAGAGAGTCGAGTCGTAGATAGCAAAGTTAGAGAGATGGCGCAGAATTGGGAGTTATGGGGAGGCGCATCGTCGGAAACGTCAACCTCTGCTAGGATGGAAAATTTGACGTAAAACGTAAAATGATGATAATGATGAAAGATTCTTTCAAGTTCAACTTTCTAGAAATACAATGCATCAGAGAACATTAGTGTTGCAGCAATAAAACATTTTATTTGATGATCATGGTGTATTTATCATCAGTGTATTCTTTAAAAGCGATATCTTGACTGACTAGTCGTTTGCCTCTACAAAGTAGTTCACACACATGCAGCTAGAGCGTCCAGGTCGAGCAATTGTGTGTGGCTGCTATTAGGCCAATGTGTGACTGTACTTTGCACCGATCTGTACTGATAGCCTATTTGAAAGCGTTCTGAGTGAGTTTCGCTCAGTACCTGTTGGTCTGTATTTTTGACAACTCACTTTACTTATGGTAAGGTAACAGTAAATGTTTTATCTCTCACGTCTGAAGTAGGAACATGTTTGATTTGATTTGATAAAGAATACATTTGTGAAAATTATGAAAAGCGAGAAGAAAGAAGCCAGGGAACTGAGTAGCAGAGCATAGGAGCGAAAGAGAGGGTTTGTATACTGATTCACCTTGCAGTTGAGTTTCGGCTGCGTCACTTTCCTCCGGTGCATCCTCGATGGCCTCTGCCGAATCCATGGACCTGACCGATATTCCTCTCCCAACGCTATGCCGCAGTAAAGACTTATACTTGTTCTGTGAAATTACAGTCTCTGAGCTGATTAAATATGGGGCTGAATAATCGAAGTCTTCGATGACGTAATCGCTGTAAGTATCACGCGATGACGTCAGAAATCGCGCGCTACTTTCAAGCTCATGCTGTTTTAATGTCTCTACCCGCAGTGAGACGACATTTTGGTTGTTTTCGTGTTCCGATGACGTAACGTATTGGGCCATAGCGTCACCGTGCCGCTCTGATGCGAGTTGTGCCGTGAGAAACGTGTCGATGTCCTCGTCGCGCAGAGGGACGGTTGAGCGAAGAAACACGCGCATCACGTCGCGGTAGGACGTCGCGTAGCGCAGTCGCTCCGTAAATACTGGCACGGGAACTGATTCCACCGTCAGCATCTGATAAACGCAACACGGTAAATTGGCAGTGTTGCAAAGAATCGTCACAACTTAAATGTACAGCGTGTTTTTCTATGGCATTTGTGCAAGCTTTTTTGGCAGAATTTGCACTATACCTACATGCAAGCACAGTGCAATGTATCAGGTTGACAATGGAGTCCCGGATATGACATTAAACTGTGTCCGGCAGCGCTTCTCTGCTACCATCATCGAGCAGATTGGGCGTCAATAAGGCATCTGGCCTGTAAAATGTGGCGCCAAAAAAGCCAGTCACGGTGACTCAACTGTGTGCTCTTGGCCTGCCCGAGTGTCCTTGAGACGATGCTGGGTTCGGGAGTGCTAAGACGGGTGGGTGGTGGTTTAGGAGGGAAGGGCGGAGCCGCGGGGTAACCCGCGAGGCTGAGGATTTGAAGCCGGAGTTTTGTCCCCTGAGGCTCTGGAACTGTCATGATTCATTAATTATACTAAGTGTGGTCTTAATTGTTCCTCCCCGATGTATCTTCATGAGGTCAGGGCGCGCGGCATATAGTCCTTGGCTGAAATGCTAAAATGGCTTGCCCTTTCTTGGCGGAAAATGCGGCCTCAAAACGCAAAGAGAGAGAATGTATCTAGTTGACCTAATAGTAACAATACACCTTGAATTGAATACACAGAAATTGATCAATTACATACGCACACATGTAATTTCATTTGCGCTAACACCCTTTCCACAGACACATAACGGCCATTTAGCACATTTCTCCACCGTTCTCCACTTATCATGACCTTTGTCTTTTCTACATTAACCCTCATTCCTTTTGCCTCCATGCACTCTTTCCACTAGTGATGCCAGTGTTGGGTATTTATCCATAGATTTGGAGATACTTTCGTGATCGAGGGATCTGATATTTAATTCAATCCCCAGATGTCTGGGCATTTTTAAAATATAAAATGACTCATTTTACAATGGGAGCTGGTCATATTTTTAACACAAATTGCAATCTATTGATTTTTGGCCAAGATACCCAGAATCTAGGAATCAAGATACCCAGAATATATTCCATTTTGGTCCACTGGTATCACTGCTTTCCACCTACAAATTTTATCCTTCATTTCTTCTTCGCTCTTTGCAATCAACATCATCCGCATAGGCTACAGTATACATGCACCAGAGTTCATTTTAGGAGGCGTAGTACCCTATGCCTTAAACACGTTTAAAAAAAATCATTACACCTGTTAAGAAACGGGTAGGCGCAGCGCTATGCGTCTAAATTTAAGAACGGCTTCAAAAATTTCTTTCAGCACCGCCATCCGAAGGCTTAGTACCCGGGCTACTCCTTATACGGATGTTGCAGGCGTAAGGCGACGCGACTTTCTTGAGCGACTTTCTTGAGGGCGTAATCAGTGTTGTAGGCCCGGGGGGGCCGGGCCCCCCTTGTTACCTGTCTGGGCCCCCCTTGTTACCTTCCATAAAAGGGGGCCGGGAGGCCCTCAAAAGGCCCCCCTTGTTACTTTTTCAGGGGGGGCCGGGCCCCCCTTGTCATGAAAAATAAACAAAGACTCTTAAGAATAACCTCAGAAATAAACAAGCACTGTTAAAAATGGCATAAAAGAGAAAAATAAAAAGCAAGAACTACTTGGCAAAAAATCGACAAGAATTTGTACGAATGGTGAAAGTTGCTGTAAAGAATGAGGTTGGTCATGTAAAGGAAAAAGTTGAAGTTAGCACCCCCCTTCCCCCCCCCCCCGATCGCGACTTCTTGAGTCGGGCCCCCCTTGTTACGTTGACTGGGGCCCCCTTGTTATCTTGAGATAACTAAAACACTGGGCCTAACGCTACGCCGGTTTTAACAGGGCTAAAATTAACTCTGCCCACGGCAACCCAGATCTTGTCTCACGGCTCGGGTATTCACTTCCGGCACAGCCACGAACAACAGCGGCTTAACATCGATCCCCGATACTAGCCAGTAGCCAGGTCCATACTGATACCTTGCACTTTCCAAACAAAGTTTTTACTTAATTATGACACAAGCCTACTGCTACAATGCGGAAAGCTCGTCAAGAAGAATGATTTTATTTTTCACATAAAATTTCAATTGCTCATGCTATTATAAGTTACAGCAAATTTTAATATATTTTGCACTTTTGGTCCAAGTGTTTAAATCTGATATTTTGTGCGATGATATTTTGTGCGGTCTACAATGTAATATACTACTGTGTACTACTTCCTGTACGATCTACAATGTAATATACTACTGTGTACTACTTCCTGTACGATCTACTAGGCCCCCTACGTCTATAGACGCTAGCCTGTGCTAGACCGCCAAAGGAATTACACGTTAGTCACATTGGCAGCGGCTCTTATTGCTTGCTGGTCATTGATACTCCGCCTATGTAATTTGCAAACAGAAGAATGCGATTTAAAGCGGCCGTTTGCGAAGTCCGAGATTAGATGAAAGATTAGTGTAGTCTACATGTAGGCCTTTCTACACGGAGTTCGGTGGTAGTTAAGTACTTTGCAGGTCGGAACCGCCAGCCCCAAACATTGATCCGCAACCCTTTGAAGTCGAGCTTTTCTGCGGCGTTCCGAGTAAACACTCCGGATGCGGATTGTGCGATATCAAACACCGAATTTCGCCTGACATGCATATCGCATGAAGGATAATTAAATCAAACCACGTTAAATAGGTCTTTACCTAAAGCGCCTTAAGCAATTTTATTTGAGTCAAGATGCTGGATCCCAATTCTAATTTGATGCGGGTACATTTAGAAGTAAATTAACGCATCTTTATTGAATCTATGTAGCTGTTATACATGTTAATTTTTGTAGACTATTTGAAATCTACAGGGTGGGCCAAAAAAAAGATACACGATTTTTTCATGCATAACTATTACAATTTTCTATTTCCAATTCTATGATGATCAAATTTTTTTTACCGATAAATAGCCATCTATTGTCAACATTTTTGCCAAGTTTGATTGAATTTTGTCGATTAGTTCCAAAGTCATGAGCTTTTGAAATTGACTTGTCTGAAATGTTGGTGCAAAAATTGAATAAATGGACGTTTTCATGCATACACAGCACAACTTGTTTCTCATGGTGAACTAATTTTGCGCACCCATTAATTGCTAATGTGTTTGCCAAATTTAGTGTAAGTCACTACGCCGTATTTGATGTATCTCTAAAACAAAGCACAGCCTTCTAAATAAAGAAGGTTACTTAACGAGTCGTCAATACAGGTTTTCTGGTGTAGCACGTTTTAGCCATGTACATGATCACCTCTAGCCAGGACAGGTGCAACAATACCAGTTTTACTGGCCTTTACTCTCATATCATTTACAGCGATACACCCAGCCACATATAGAACTTCCGAACAATTTTGGTGTAATCATCGAGAATGGCTTTTCATAAAACACGTCAAGATCACAGATATATTATTCAAAATAAATGTAGGGTAAGGTGGGCTATATGGACCCCATAGGGTTTTTATTCATAATTTTTACAATTAAGAAGCGTTTTCAGCTATTTTTTTGATGCACAGTAACGAACAGACAGCCTGCTGCCTGCAGCGCACAAATAAGTTTTACCGACTAAATACTAGACTAGTAATTCATAATCAATGGAAGAAGTGACCTCCAAGGGTCTATGCAACCCATACCCTGGGGCTGTAGGCTATGGACCTCGTATTCGGGGGCTGTATGGACCCCCATATTTCAGGTTGTTTCTACCTCAGTTCATAGTACTCGGGTCCAACCAAAAGGGTTACTTGAAATATTATAATCGCCGACCATAAGGCAATTTTTATTAAGGTTACATTTGCGCAACTGAACTCATAGAACAACAATTACCATTAGTCCTAATATGATACAATGTAATAATAGCATATCGACTATGTCCATACAACCCCGCATGCAGTTTAACATTGGTTTGATGGGTCCATACAGCCCCAACAGGGGTGGGTCCATACAACCCCATCAACACCTATGCTCAATGTGTGTTACTATGTGTGCTACTGTGCTAAATATAGCACATATGTATATCACTTCAGCCGTTGTTTGGCCAGCGCCCAGTTCAAAATGTGCAATAACCAGAAAACCCTAGCTTTAAAGAAAAACTAATCTCCATCCCTCGGCAGGCAGACTGAGGAAAATATAGCGTTTTCTTGACCAGTGTGACCATACAAAAAAAACGATATATAGTTTGCCAGACCTAAACTGCCAGTAACGCAGTAATGCATGGGGTGCAAACAACCCCCGGGTCCATATAACTCCACCTTAGCATATATTTGCGTAGTATTCTTACCCCAACTGCTCCGAGTGGCAGATTGATATTTCCCTTGCTCGAGAAAAGACTCCGATGTGCCTCAGACCAATGAGCCCCCCCTCGTGATCCTGGATCGGACACCTCGTCTTTTCTTTCGTATTCACTCTGGAGGTCCTCCCACGCGTCCTCCACATGAGCCTCATCACTGTCAAATTTTGGAATGGAATCCTCATACAAATAATCGATGTCTTCATCAACCCCCTCCGTTCCTCCGTTATTTTCATTCGCTTCTATCGCTTCGAGCGCAATATCAGTTCTATTCGCATTGTTTATTTTCTCAATGAAATCCGCTTCATCTTGTCCAGGCGTTTCATCAATCAAGTCCTCGTTTCCAACAGATGGGTCCTTCCCATCTCTTACATCTATTCCATCTATCTCACAAATCTCTTCTAAGTCATCAGTAATAGTCCTTGAATCATCCTGTAGCCGTTCACTACGCTGTTGCTTGCGATGGTGATGCCGGTTTCGGTGTTGACGAACGTGTAAATCAGTGAAGGTGGGCGCAGGAGGACCGGGTTGTTCAGAATATGTTCCATCGTATTTGCGGGGAGTTAGCGGGTGGCCCTCGCAGATCACAACTGACCACCCACCGCCTCCGCCGAGGTCTGTGAGAAATTGAAAGGCGAAGTAAAGGACGAGGGAAGCTCGACTGCACCGAGCCTGAAGGAGAAATATTCTCCGAATGATCATCATCCCGTCGTCATGCGTCCTTGCGTGATTTCAGACTATCTGTCAGCGGAGCGCATCGCCAGTATTTCACCAAGACAACATTCCGTCAAGAAACCATGATTATCCAATCTTGATGCGATATTACATAAAACAATAAAATATACATGTACCGTACTTCGATATTTTGCTTTTAATTTCATGTTTCTTTATCGTATTAATAATATTAAAACTTGACTAAACTTTCTAAGTAAAAATTTATTATCAAGATTCAAGAGCTTCTCCAGAAAGTTACAAGCGCTATAAAACTGATAGTTTTTTGGCGCCTGAATTAGCGCCAAAAAAACTGCGAGATCTAGCTGATGAGTCAAATGTCTGTAGTAAAATCTGTGCAGAAATTTCCTTTTAAAAATATTCTTAGTCTACATTAATCGTTAATAATGAACATCATGTCACGAATTTAACTTAACTTATGTTTTTTACACCGTTGAGTAATTAAGAAGGATTTCTCGTTCCTTGTGTAGTACTGGGTACGCTATACGTGTACTGAAGTATCATGCAATAGACTGTTGATCAATGTACACAATCATCATCTTTTCAAAGTGGCTAAATAATAATTGACGGTCATTTTTAAATCGTAGAAGTATCGCCGCACTGCAAACGAATCACTGTAATGATAGTCTAACTAATAACACTACACTGCCAAGAAAACTTCTAACACCAGGGGCCTATGTAATATAGGCCCCTGGTGTTAAGCTTATTATAATTATTGTTAGTTGGTAATCGCTTGAACAACTTGTAAGTTGCTCGCCTAACATTTTGATATAGGTTCACCTTTTTAATATTGATGACAGTTGTTGTAACATTTTGAATGTTGAATTTGAATGTATCCTGTAACGATGTCAGTGTACTGGCCAACACGTAGCCTACCGTAATGATTTTCTTAAAGTCGTCACTTACGGTCCATCTGTACGCTACTTACTGTACGAGCGAGCGCTACTATAGTATACATGAAGTGGTGAAACGATCTCTTCAATGGTCTATAGCCCGAATGCCTGCGGGCACTTAAGATCAAGCACTTTCATACCGACTGCGTTTCCGTATCCCTTCTAAGGCAACCACAGATATTATTAGTTACATCACACGTACAATGTTAAAAAAACCTGCGTTAAAGATACCTGCAATAAAATTCTATGTAAGCCTCTGTAGTCTGTATGTAGCCTACATGTATGTACTAAAATTACTAGGCGAAACCTGTGCACTACATTCTAACTTAGTGCAGTGAAGGTTGCTAACCCTCACTCGCAAAATTAATAAATCTGATTTAGTTGACCATCAGTTAAGTATTTAGTGAAAACCTTTTATCAGCTTCTTGGCTTAGGCTGGTATATCGACAGCATTCGGTGCAAAAAACAAGCAACCCTACCTTAAATGAGCACTTCGTGTTAATAACTGCTACATGGCCTAAAGCCCGGTGTCCACGCGCGAGAAATGGACGCGAGATCTCGCTCTCTGTCATATCTCGCCCACTGCAAGATGTATTCTCGCTGAGGGCGAGATATACTCGGCGAGATCTCGTCCTCCGCGAAATATCTCCTTCAACGAGATACATCTCGCAGTGGGCGAGATATTGCAGAAAGCGAGATCTCGCGGTGCAATTCTCGCTCGTGGACGATATATTTTCTCGCGGTCGGCGAGAACTCGCGAAAAATTGAACATGTTTAATCTTGCGCCAGAACTCGCTCGCGTTTTTGAAGTCTTTTCCTATCATCAGCGGGGCTGGAAGGTAGGGGGTGCGTCGTTTAGGTAGGGGGAGACACAAGAACATGAAACATTTCAATCTTCCGCCAGAAATAGCGCGAGTTTGGAGGCGTAGCCTATTTCTTGCACAAAATTTCTAGCTATCCCGTAAAATTTAAGGAAGAAATAAATAAAAACAATAGTCATAGATGACATGGAAGCAATGGAAGAAGAAGAAGTCATACTAAGGGAAACGGCGGTTGTCGCTGGAATTCTCGCTTTAAGCCTAGCAGTCAAGCATCGTCAACGACCAAGAAGGCGCATCTGGTTTCACAGGTGGCTGCAAAATAGGACTGCATCAGGGTTTTTCGAGACAACTTTAAACGAGCTACAAGATACCGACAACACGAGATATGCCAACTTCCTCAGAATGGACGCTGACAGCTTCAATGAGTTGCTAACGCAGGTGCAGAGACATCACTAGACAAGATACTACAACGAGATATTCAATAACTGCTGGTCAGAGACTAGTGATATAACTCTGTGGTTTTAAGCAGCCGGCGAGACATTTAAAAGTCTCCAGTACCTCTTCAGAGTCTCGAATGTTACCATCAACAGAATTGTTCTTGAGACATGTAAGGCAATATACGGCTGACTACGAGAGAATCATATGAAGGTATGGTAGATTTCTTTTATGAACAAAAGCGGTTGGAATTAACACCATCTTCAGGCTATGTATATATGTGAATAAATTAATAACTAAATAAATAAACGAATCAATGAATGAATTAACGACTGGGTGAATTTATGAATGCGTCAATGAATGAATGAATGAATTAAATAAATAATGAATTAAACCTTTGAACCTTTCAGCATGATCCACTGCAGCTGTCAATCAATTTCTCGCTCTGCGCGAGAGACATCTCGCACTGCACGACAATATTCTGGCACTCAGTGCGATATCTTGAAATTTTACTCATTCGCTATCCGCGAGATATCGTTCTACGCAAGTTTTCTTTTACTGAGGGCGAGATCTCGCTTTCTGCGAGATCTCGCCCTCAGTATACATCTCGCAGTGGGCGAGAGATCGCAGAAAGCGATATCTCGCGGCTATTTCTCGCACGTGGACACCGGGCTTAAGTGATACTGGCCGCTAAACTGCGCGATAGAGTTAAGACTTGTCCCTAAAGGGCCGGGCAGGCGTGAGGGGGCGTGGGGGGGGGGGGGG
>JAQIWG010003836.1:0-17118 GCA_034695025.1 Chamaedrilus cognettii | reverse complement strand
GTTGTGTGTAGGTCTGTTTTGCATAGTGGGCACTGTGGCGATGGGTGTGTCTGTGGATCTATCTTGTTTTTGTATGTCATCAGTAAAGGGGTTTGCTGTTCTGAGTTGTGCAAGGGAGGGTACGTCTTGTTTTTCGTGGCAGTTTTGCTTCTGATTTGTGAATGTCCGGTGCTTGTTGCTGCAGTAGTTTGTTTGGTTCTCTTTCGTGTAGATATTTTTGTACTGCAGAGGTGTGGATAGTTTTGTAGTTTTATTGGATTGTTTCTTCTGTTGTTGTGGCTGTAGCTGTGTTGATTTGGTGTGTGTTTGTGTTGCTGTGCTGAAATATTGATTGTCTCGTTGTTCTGGGAGGACTTGTGGGTTGAATGAGGCTGTGTAGGGGGTGTGAGGTGTCTTGTGTTTTATGTTTTAGTAGAGAGGCGTGAAGTTTGAGTTCAATTGAGAGAATTTGTGTTTCTTCATGTATGTGTTGTTGGTTTGTGTCTGCTGTGCAGCCTGTGGCAACTCTTAGAGCAGAGTTTTGAACGGTTTGTAGTTTTTTGATGTTTGTTTTTGCTGCTATGTATGACCAGATGGTACTTGCATATTCTCTTTTTGGGCGGATGATGGCTTTGTAGGTGGTTGTTATTGTTTCCTTTTGTTTTCACCAGTTTGTTGATGTTAGGGCTTTCAGGAGTTTGATGGTTTTTCTGATTTTTCTTTTGTGTTTGTTACGTGCTGGTTTAAATAAGTTTTGAATAACCTTTCAGAAATTCTGCTGCACTCAATTTTCACGCATTTGTAGACTGCCCATATACAGCTTCTGCGACCTTATTTTTGCTGCATGTCATTTTGGCAAATTTGGGAAATTTGCCAAAATGACATGCACGTGGAAATTTCATGTTTTGAAGTATTTGTCAATAGGCGGCTATCTCTCTTCTATATTTGACCCGTGATGTCTTAGATCTTTATATCTTGTCGTTCATGCTAACGTTTGTTATCTCCGGTATGGTAACGAATGAGTCTACTCCCACTGCAGGTGCTAGCGTTTGAGCCGTACGTGGACAACCAGCTGACGGGCTTCCTGCTTCAGCGCGCGCTACGCAGCAGGCGCGTCGGCCACAGTCTCTTCTGGTACGTGCGCGCGGAGCTACACAAGCCGCCAGTGCGGCTACGCCTCGGGCTGCTGCTAGAAGCATACTGCCGTAGCGCAGTGGATCACATGCGCGTGCTCAACCGACAGGTGAGGAGCGCAGCGCGTATGATAATAACCATACCATCTTACTGCTAACGTGACTCAAAAGACCCAATGTTAAATTAAGTCGTGGATGAAAATTAAGTCGTGGATGACCATATGGGTTGTGAAACGTTTTCGAACTGACGAAAAGATAATTTCAAATTAAACGAGCGCATTTAATGGTTAGGCCTGCAATCGAGGAAATTTGGAGAAAAACGACTCAATTCGGTATGATGGATCGCTGCTTCCATTCATTTCTAGCTTAAGATCTGGTGGATAAATCACTAAAAGTAGAAGCTGACTTCTGTTTGATGAGTTGTATCGCTGCTTCCAGGTGGTAGTGATGGAGAAGGTGCCTCTTGTTTGATGGGTTGTGTCGCCACTTCCAGGTGGTAGCGATGGAGAAGCTGACGCTGCTGAGTGACCAGCTGCGCGCTGAGAAGGATGATCAGCAGCTCGTGCGCCTTCAGGAACACCTCCGCAAGCCCGACTACCTCGATGCGCTCCAGGTCACGGGCGGTTATCTACTTTCTGTTAAACATCTTCAGCTTGAAGATTTCGGACATCTTCAACTTTGAGTTTAAGATGTTTGACGAACTAGTTGAAGACAATCGACATGGAAGTGATAGTTAGTGACAATTACTCTTTCGTTTTCAACTCTGCCCTGGATTCTTCTGGTATAAATATGTGTTCAGGGGGTTTGTTTAATCAATGTATATGTATATTCCCTACAATTAATATAAGTATAGTCTTTAGGAAACATGTCCGTGTTTCAAGAAAATGGAGGCACTAAGCTTTTGGTTGTATCTTTGTCAGTGCTGACCTTATAGATTATTTCATAACTACAAAGAAGAGGACTGAATTTGCAACAAATTGCATCTGCCACAATTGACAAGAAAGTTCAGGGATCAAAATCGTGAATTTCTGAACATTAAAAGCTGAATTTACTTCAGTTTTCACAAGTTGTATACATTTGACTTAAAAATATGGAAATCAAACATGAAATAGTAACAGTATTAGAGATTTAAAATATAATTTTGTTTTTTTTCAATGAAAATCTTTTGTTCTCGCATCTCATAATTTTATCTTTAAGTGCACTTCTGCACCGGCTATTTATTAGTTAATAGTTTATAGTAAAAGTAGAGCATTTAAAATAGATTTTGTTGTGTGCACACCTTCTCAGTGTCCACTCTGTTATCAATTCTATTGTGCGCCGCACAGGACTTTGAGTCTCCGCTGCGACCTGGTCAGATCCTCGGCTCCATCCTCCTCGATCGCTGCGACATCAAGAGCTCCAAGAAGCGCCCTCTGTTCCTCACCTGGCGCAACCAGGAGCAGGGGGCCGGGGGGGTGGCTGTTGGGGGGGGCACGGAGACGCGCGGGGGGGCGCTGGACTACCAGATCATATTTAAGAGCGGTGACGATCTGCGGCAGGACATGCTCACGCTGCAGGTTTGTGACACAGAGGTGCTGTTGCTAATTAGAGCCCCTGCAGGCCCTGGAACAAGGAATTGGCTTGCAGCCCAGAGCTCCCCCGGCGAGTCATAAAAGGCAAAAAAAGAGGGAGTCTTTGGCACTCCGCACAGAACTGGACTGTAATAGTCTTCTTTACTACACAATACACATGGTCCTAAAACTTCCAAGCCACCACTATCTAACTCTAGAGAAGTCCTTGGAACTGAAAGCATGTTGGAAGCACACGAAGGATATTAACCCTTTTAAAACTATCCACAATGACAGCATTGAGTGTGAACAATGGAAGCCCACAATCTACTCCCTCCACTCGCTATGTGGGATATTTGACAATCACTTTTTATGTACAGTGCGAGCTTCAGCAGGGCTTGATTGCCAATGATGCCTATAGTTAATAGCACCTAGCTCTCTGGTGTGCGGTGATATATCTGATAGATAAGATCTGGCGCAGGTGATAGGTCTAATGGATAGGATCTGGCATAGGTGATAGGTCTGATGGACGAGATCTGGGGCAAGTGATTGGCCTGATGGATAATATCTGGTCCAGGTGATAGATCTGATGGACGAGATCTGGCACAGGTGATTGGTTTGATGGACGAGATCTGGCAACGCGAGGGCCTTGACCTGCGCATGATCCCGTACGCGTGCCTCGCGATGGGCCACAACGTTGGCATGATCGAAGTGGTGCGCCAAGCGACCACCGTCATGCAGATCCTGCGCAAGGACATCAAGACGACCAAGACACTGCACGCTTGGATCCGCGAGACGTGCCGTGGCGAGGCGTACGCCGAGGCCATCGACACGTTCACGCGGTCGTGCGCCGGGTATTGCGTCGCGACGTTCGTGCTCGGCATCGGCGACCGACATCCGTCGAATATCATGGTGACACAGCGTGGCCAGGTGTTCCACATCGACTTTGGGCACTTCCTCGACCATCGCAAGAAGAAGTTCGGCGTGAACCGCGAGCGCGTGCCGTTCGTGCTGACGGAGGACTTCATCAATGTGATCGCGCGCGGCGCAGACGCGCCAGCGAAGAGTGCAGAGTTCAACCAGTTCATGGAGCTCTGCGGCAAGGCAAGTTTGGATCTGTTTAAATCTAGGCCAAGTGGTCTGAGTCGCGGAGCTCGGATTACGGGCGCGACAACGCGACGATTTGAATCCCGGTCGTGGAAAAGATTTTCGAGTCACTTCATGCGCCCTTGGCAAAGGTGGTCTATGTTCATCAGTTCTGCAAATAATCATCCATTAGGGTGGTATGCAGTTGATATGTCGAAGAAGTTGAAACGAAGAAGTACGCTGAAGACTGAATTATTTTCTATTTTATATCCTTAAGATCGGTACCCGTCGATATTACTCGTCATTTGTTTTGACGCTAAATTGTTCGGATTGTAAAGTGCCCTGGAATTGTCTTTGACTTGTTGTCATGCGCTATAGCAAATTAGCCTGTGTATTATTATTATTATTGTTATTGTGCCATACTTCATAGACATATCAATCATAGGTTTCATTTTAAACGCTTCTGACTTTACTAAGGCTGTGAATATTCCGGCTATGCCTAATGCTCTGAAGCATACTCTCTACTGTTTTGAAGTCATCATTTAGTGTTTATTGTAACAGAAGCAACGCTGCCATTGACGCTGCCCGGGACTCGACTACGCCATCCTTTGTATTAAATTGTTTAGCAGTTTATGAGCAGGGCTGTGTTCTTTAGGAAGTGACGTCATATGTTACAGTCAGCGTGCATACTGCATATTGTTGCTTTTGCTTGCATTTATAACGTCTGTTGCATGAAATAAAACAAACGTTTCTGTTATCAAGGCATACGTCGCGCTGCGCAAGCACGCCAACGTCTTCGTCACGCTCTTCACGATGATGCTCTCGTGCGGGATTCCGGAGCTGCAGTCGGCTGACGACATCGGGTATCTGCGCAAAACGCTGCGGGTCGACTGTCGCTCGGAGCAGGAGGCGCTCGAGTATTTCCAGTCGCAGTTCAACGAGGCGTATGGAGGCGCGTGGACGACCAAGCTCGACTGGTTCTTTCACTACATGAAGCACCGCAGCTGAAATGTAGCTTGATCACCGCTGCTGAGCTGGCGCCGCCACTCGAGCGAACGGTTGCGAGCGCGTATTTGTGGTTTAGATTAATTGTTAATAGTTTGTCCAGTATGCGACCAAGCTCAACTGGTTCTTTCACTACGTAAAACATCGCAGCCAGGGGTGCCTATCCCTATGCCTTGTTGGCGCAGCTGCCCAGTTTTCGGGGATACTGTGGGGATGTGGAAACTTTGAAAAAGTTTAGGGAATGTGAAAATTGTGGGCTAACAATCAGTGGTTTGGAAGAGAATGCAATAACATCGACAGTGCACCATGCAAGTTGGCTGTCAATTACAAGTTGTGCGTGCAACCATTAGGAGTTGTGCGCATTTGTGCGTGCTGCGCAATTATGATGAATAGACTAATGATATCTGATTGGTGCATGCATAGTGTTTATTTTAAAATTGCATCCACAAAAATTGTGAATTTTCATTTTTGGGGGGATGTGGGCGCTATTTATCCACCCTAAGATTGAGGGGATATACGCCACTGACCGCAGCTGAGCTTGCTCTTCCACTCTACTGAATGGATGTGAGCGCGGAGTTGCGCGGAGCGTTTGTGATTCTGATCAATTCGGGACCAATAATTTCTCAAGTGTGTGACGCTGGGGACGGGTGATTCCCGGATGATTTGCGACATAAAGACCAAATGCAGCGTCACATAATAGCGTGAGTTTTGTGCATGCTCGCAAAAAACATACAAGTGGCGAAATAATGTCGCAGGTTCGTTGACGTTATTTCGCTGCTTGTATGTTTTCCGTGCATGCACAAAAAGAAAATCATGGTTTTATGCATTCATTGGATTTGGCCCTAAGCGTAGCTGTGCCATGTATTGTTTTTGTATGCAACGCACCACATAGATCTATTTCTCAACGAGCTACTCCAGAAATTAATTATTTAAATGCATGATGAATCCACTTTAAAAATTAATTTAGCGAATGGATCACTAAGAAAATTATTTAATCAGTGATGTGTGAAAAAAGACGCTATGGTTTGCTGGGGGATTAATCAGTTCCTGGTTCATTATTGTGTTGCTATAATGTCGGCAGGGCTGGCACTGCTGCAATTACTTTGTTTATGATTTGTTTGGAATTTTTGTTATCTTGCAACAATACTCTGCATTCTCTTCTTTGTTATTTTTGACTGCTGCTTTGATCTCCTTCAAAAAATATAAGAGATCATGAAGATGTAATATGTGGTCCCAGCATAGTGTTGCCTTGCTAGCTGATTAAGTGGCCTATTTTCTTTTTCGCGCAGTTTGCATGCGTCTCTATTTCTGTATTTAAAAAATTTCCAATGCAATTTGTGAATTCGCTCGCTAAAATTTGTGCAAGCTATTTGTAAGTAGCTGCAGCTATTATTGATATGGAATAAAATCGCCAAAAGTAGTCAGCTCACAGGCACAGATTAATGTGAACTCTACAATAGGGTACCATACTTTGAGCATTGGCAATATTGCTGTTAATGGAGTGCCATGTTCTCTGACGTACAATGTATTGTGTATTATATTCTGTGTATATTTTGCTATATAATATAACAAAGTTCGTAGCAGGGTCAATTTAGGGTCATATTGAATTGTAAAATTAGTTGTTATTTAGGGATTCGTGAAGGGATTGGTCTGTCGTTTAATTGTGGAACTGCGCATATTCGTGGCATGCTAATGTACAAGGTGCAAAGTTCCAAAAAAATATCTACCTTGTTCGATGGTGATTTGCTGCCACTGTATTTTATTATCAGGTTCTATCTTATGTTTTTAAAGTAGTAGGCTAAGCTACTAAGTTACAGCTCTGTTTTCTTGTAGTATATTAAAAGAACAAGGAATGGTTGTGCAAAGATTGCACGCGATAACATCAGATTCAACGCTGCTTCTAATTAGGCAAATATAATCAAAACACCAGCAGAAGAAGCATCCAACGAACAACTGCTAATAATGAAATCCACTAACATTACGATCTACTATAAAACAAGAAATTTTCGCGTGCCTATAATTTTGACGAATTTGGCGAATCGGGCAAGTGCGCCAAAATTACATGTGGCAAAATAAAGCTGCAGAAGTTATATTTAATGGACAGTCCTTTAAAAGGCGAACAGCGTTTTTGTTTTTCCGAACAGAACAATTAAGCACAGCAAAATTTCGGAGAGGCAAAACCGCAAAAAACATACAGCTAACATACAGCTAAAATTTGGTGTTTTACAGTCTTGGAATCTTAAGTAAAACAAAAATTGAAACAGCCAACCAACATACCAACTGGAATCGCGGTCGCGATCTCATCACGGAGCATCATAGTGTAGGCCTAATACTGGATCCGTGGGGTGGAGATAAGAAAAAAGTGCGGTGACTACTAAAAGCTGCGCAGTAGCGGACTGCAGGAGTGCAGACGCAACAGTAACACTGTCCTGTATAATCCATTGTACGATTTGAAGTCTAAGACGACAATATAAAAACTGCTAATCAAATTAGTGAAACTGCTAATCAAAATTTAAATTGATTCGCAAAACTGCTAATCCGTTTTCTGGGCTTAAATACAGGCATGTATACCGTGCATACTGTGCATTGTGCCCATAACTATTTTCATAACACAGGAGCTGTCATGCAGAACGCAAATGTGGAATAAATTTAATTGCACTGATTATAATAGACATACAATTTTAAAGGAACAAGGTTTATAAAGCGTATGAGGGCAGTGTGTAACAACTTTAGACTCATGCAACTGCAGTTCTATTACGTTCGTTTTAACGGTTTTAAATGCACCTATTTTTGAGTAGGCCTACTTGTTAGTTGTAACTGCCCTCTTAACTAGCCTAGCACACTTGCTACCCCTGCCCACGTGAACCCGACAGCGCCATGTCATGGGCGCAACTCCCAGGGCGCGGATCCAGTTGTGGCATGAGGGTCATGTTCGCCCCATTTTAGTAAAAGTGTTTCACGGGCGCCCACACATTGATGCAAGGGGGTGCACTTGCACCCCTTGGAAAGCAGTGTGCACCCCCCCCCTGGAAAAGCAGCTTGCACCCCCCTGTGCACCCCCCTGGCTTTTGCTAGATTGGTTTTCGAAGTGAGGTGGTGGTCCCAGAGGGGCTTAGCGAGGCCGTTTTGTTACGGTCTGTGATAAATAGCTGGTATATGTAAAGCATTAGCCCTATATCCGGTAGGCGAAAAAGTTTCTATCACCACCCCCCCCCCCCCCCATTCCCCCCCGCTCGAGACTTGTACCCCCCTGGATTGTAAAAGTGTGTTTTGCACCCCCCTGGACCAAATCCTGCGGGCGCCAATGAGTGTTTTATTGAGCCCTATAAATATTGTTCATAATCTACATATCCCCCTCCTTTTGGACTCGTGATTCTCTCCTTACTCTTGGACTAGTGATTCATAATGAGATTAAAGTTGACCAAACGCTGAATCTCGTCAAAACATTGTAAAAATTATTAGCAACAACTTTACCCCCCCCCCCCCTCTCTCCCCGAGTTTGACCGGCAGAGTCATATTTTTAATAGCTAATAATTTTCAGAAAGTTCCGTCTCTATCCTACCCCAATCCCACCTACCCTCCCTCCCCCCCCCCTCTATTTTAAAGGGCTCGATACGCCCCTTCACGAACCAAGAGCTACAAAGTGGAATGGCCATAATTATGACGTTCTCACCGACAAATTAAATACTATGGTCACAAGCAAGCACTGACCTCTCCACAGTTAACCTATTCATCAAGTCACGGCTTATCGCTGTCGCAATGCACAAACGGGCATGCAGGCTCGGCGCAGCTATTTTTTCTTGGAGGGGGGGGGGAGTAGAAGGATCAATGTAATCAAATACAAACTATCGGGCCATGGTGCTAAAGGGGTCGTTGTCATGACGGGGGGGGGGAGGGGCTCAGGGGCGTGGGGGGAGGGGTTCAAGGGGGGGGGGCTCAAGGGGGGGGGAGGGGCTCAGGGGGGAGGTAATGGAGTTGTCGAAGTTTGTCAGCAAGTCTCCGCGATAATGTCAGACTGAGATAACTTTCAGGGTCAGTGAAGGGCCTGACAGCCGGGATCCATTTAGCCCCTCAGTGCGCCGCCTCTGCGTGGGAACAGTGGTCTATATCACACAAGAAACTCACACAAGCCTCGTTGGCGGTTCTACATGGATCATATTTGAGGCCGGCCAGGCCTCCCCAATGGAGATCTGGCCTCCCCCCAAAAAAGTGAAATGGCCTCCCCAAGATGTCAACGAAATGTTATAGGTATTGAGATGTGATGGTGAAAGAAGGATAAAGTGTGTTTTTCGTGGTGTTGGCCTCCCCAGGAAGTTTGTAGCATCTCCAGTTGAAATCGTGAAGGCTTTGTAGATTTGAGTAAAGAAGTAAAGATTGGTCAAACGGGGGTAGGAGCCTGGGCTGGGAAGATCTGTACAGAAAAGATTTAGTATATGAAGTGAGCACAAACCCCCCTCTCCCCGCTCGTGAGTTCTGCACGAGAGGGAAAAGTGTGGCATCCCCAGAGATTTTGTGGCCTCCCGCGGCCTCCCCCCAAAAAAGTCCTGCAGCCGCCCTTACAAGCCTAGGCTATGCTGATTAGAGCCAGATACATGTACACGTACACGCACACGTACATGACATCGGCTGTGCGTGTGCACGCGAAAGATGTCTACACCGCACTCACCGCACTACAGCGCATAAATTAACGAAAGTCATTTGGCAATTCGTCACGTAAACCGAGGAACAAGTGAAACTGGCACTCACTAGGCTACTAGCCTAGCAGTATGATATTGATCGGCCCACTATAAGACCAGCGAGCCGAACACTGTTGTAGCCTATGCAGACAAAATAACAATAGCCTGTGCGAACGCGCAGTCTAGGCCGATAATTCAAGTCAGCCGCGTGCGGGGTAAATAAGGCGACGATAAAGAGACGTCGTTGGCATTATAGGTTAATCACTGACCTATAGGTGAATGGTGAACCTACGCATTTTAGAGACAAACGCATCGAGTGCATCGTAGAATCGTATTGTAGATCGAAGGAATAGCCAATATTCTCTTCGTTCGCTGTGTGCACTGCGCGCATCGCTACAAGCATCGTTTGAACATTGTAGCGATCGTTTGTACGGCCTACATGTACATGAAGTTGTATGCATAGCAACGCAAACATCACGCGCACACGCGCACAGGGGTAGGCATTATTGCATGCATATCACAATACTTTTTGGAAGTATTGAAATATTTGGCTGTAACATGGACACCAAAATAGGACGTAGACTACATGGACATAAAATAGTAACCTGCTGTCTGCAGTTGTCTCGACTGGATTTAAGGATTTTATGATGAACTTATGTCACGCTTAACACGGGCGTATAATGTACACTGTAGCCGACATGTAGGCTATAAATTATATGTAGGTCGATAGGCCAACATAATAGTCTACATTTAATGTATGTAGCCTACATTACATGTATGTAGCCTAGCCTACACTACATGTATGTAGCCTACATTACATGTATGTAGCCTACACTACATGTATGTAGCCTACATTACATGTATGTAGGCTACATTACATGTATGTAGCCTACATTACATGTATGTAGGCTACGTTACATGTATGTAGGCTACGTTACATGTATGTAGCCTACATTACATGTATGTAGGCTATTTTCGTAGCGTTTGTTATCGGCTTCAAGGGGAGAGTTACATTACTAGTGCGTCTTTATCATCGGCTTCCGAACCATCTTCCCGCAAGATGGATGATTCGTATTGAAAGATGTAATGCACGATTTTTGCCTCTTCATCCTTTTCCAAAACATGTACACATGTTTTCTCGAAAGACGTTTCCCGAACACGCCTGTTCGGAAGACGGCGACCATGAAAACGCGACAATCGTACATTACATCTTCCAAACGTGTTTCGAGAGCACGCTTGTTAGAAAGACTGAAAATCGACGTTTAAGATGTAATATACCTTAATGTACTATTTTTGCATCTTCCAAACACGCGTGTTCCCATAATGCCTTTTCGAAAACACTCGTGCCGGAAAGTTATGGCCCGATAGCCGACGATGAAGACGTAAAGTAACTGTACCTTAAGAGTTTGCCTTCTTATGTACTGTTTGCAGTGTAATAATGCAAATGACCGGCCTTAGATATCGTCAGCCGAATTCATATAGCCATGGGCCTGCACATGTAAGCTTGAACTCAGAGCACAGCCGACATTTGTTTGGGGAGTTAACTTCTTTTTCTCTGATCGTGATCAGTTTGATCGTTGCGCAGAAAGTGAAAGTCATTTCGTGCATTGCAAGAGCTGCATTTAAAGTGATTTTAAAAATGGTATCAAAAGTAAAGCTATGCGCCATACGTCTATCGGTGCGCACGTCGTGAAAAAAACAGTTACGTCTACGAGCTTCAGTTTTGAAATTGTGATAAACGTTGTGCATATAATTGCCTAAATATAGGCGAACGTTTGTCGGGGGAGGAGGGGTTCATCCAGTAACCCCTTTGTTCCCGCCCTCTGTCAACGCCATTGACTCAAGTGCATATAGTCAACTTTTCAAGCAGGGCCTCTGGTCTTGAGCAACATAAAATCAGATTAGGCCAAGTGCATGCCCCGAATTCTCCGCTCTAGCTGTAGCCTACGCTACTAGACATGTCGAAGCGATAGTATTATCTACCTACGTTTAGGGCCTAGGACTACATGTAGCTACAACATTTTACATATGCATGTATGCAGTATAGGCCAAACTGTCAGTAATAAGCTTACAACCAAATCATGCTAACGAATCTAGCGCGCGCCCGTAGCGCCGACAGCCTACTTTCCGGCCCGAGATCACCGGATACCGACCGGAATCGCCTCAACGAAACATTTCAGTATACCCCCGGACGCGTCAGCAACACCAATGACACAAGACCGCGCTTATCGAGTTTCTATGACAACGTCGATCCTCCTCCCACTCAGCGCAGCATACGAGTGTGTCCGGGTCAAGTGCCACAAAAATCTCCGTTGAAATGGCACCCGCCCTCAGTGGGGTTGAGCGGCTGGAGGGGTGTCGCCCCCGCTCAGCCGGTCATGGGAGTAGCGGCCGGGAGCGCGCATAGCAAGAGAAAGTCTCACAGCAACGAGCAGATCGTGGGCCTGGAAGGTGCAGCGGCGGTGACGAGTTGTCAACAGGCGAGACAAGCGGTGTACGGGGGGAACGTCACCGAATCCAGCACTCGGAATGGAGTAAGTTCGCACTCCGTAATCCTTATACAATTTACGTGTACTTTATACAGATTACGTGGCATTGTGTAGACTATAATTATTACTTCAGGCTTTGCTGCGTTATAGTGAAGAAAAATGATGAAAAGGGCTTAAAAATAGAGCCATGCCAGACAGACTCGTCGAGGCTCGCTGCGTGTCGAGGAGGAAGCTGGAGTGGATGCTTTGCTAAGCAAAGTTGCAAAGTCGCGCAGTCGCAAAGTTACAGTCGCTAAGTCACAAAGTCGCAAAGTGCATTTTAACTAAAATATCCGACTAGGGGTTATATACACGGGGACGCGTAAAAAATCCATGAGCATTCACGAGAAATGGCTTACCAAATTTGTGTTTGACTCTGTCATTTTGTTGCTGGGTATTCCTTCACCGAATATCTGTGCTACCGACAAACAAGCACGAGTCAATTAATACTGTATACAGTGAGTGCAAGCGTCTAGCTAATGCATTGTCTCGTTCCCAGTCCCAGGTTTTAAAATCTAATCAATGCGTCCGCTCGGGAGCCTGTTTCAATGCGTAGCCACTAGAACAGTTGCAGATTGGAGCTGAATTCTGGGCATGTTCGCCACTGATCCCTCGCATGGGGTAGGCCCGTACGCGTATCAGATTTCTCTTCATTAGCATTCTATTTCAGCACTGGCTTAGCGTTTGTTTATCATTGAGTAGAATCCACCAATTGCGGCGGGTTTATTTGGAAACGTGGCCTAGAGCGCGTTAAAGTTAATTTAACGCACGTTTCCACTGAACTCCAGTCGTTTCCAGGGGCGCTTATTTCAGCCTATGGAGTCACTTATTCGTTATGGTCTACTTCTAGTTTATTACAGTAAGGCCTAAACTTTGTTCTAACAAATCACACATTTCAAAACTTAACCAATGATTATATATTAACTAATAAATGATAATAATTATGATAGTGTATCACTGAGTGAAGTTTTTTAAGCATCACTATCAGGTTTTTTCTTATGCCCGTTGAATATTGCTATATTTTTCTTACCCTTTAGGCTCCTAACAAACCTATTTTTAACGGATGCATTGTTTGGGAGGATGCATGGGATATTACCCCACAGTCTACACAGTTTCAAACGAACCTACAATAGGCCTTCATGTATAATAATTGTACACTGTGGCGTAGCTACATAGGAGCAATTGGAGCAGTTGCTCCGGTCGAGATGACTTCAATGACGTTTCTAAGTTCGTAGAGTTTCTTTTTATATGGGGGGGGGGGGGGGGGGGGGGGGGGGGGGGTAGATGGCATTGCAGCAACCTGCCCATAGCGCCGATATGGAGACTGTCGCAATTACATTTGAAAAAAATTCGCGCGCTTTGCCCGCATTTGCTGACATTCTGACAATCCAACAATTTTTTAACACCGCCTCCGGAAAAAAGCGGCACGCACCCGTGGTCCAATAAAAAAAGATGCAAAGTTTGCTCCGGTCGGCAAGTCTGGCTACGCCACTGATTGTACGTGCAGCAGCATGTTCACCAATGTCTGCAAGTTCTGATCGGCCAAATAGCCAATGCGTCCACGCCTGAGCAGCGGCAAGCCATAGTTTCACTCTGACCTGAGCTACATTACAACTACAACACATTACACATAATGCGCACATTACACATTACACATTATAACATTATTAACTACATGTAGGTCAGCTTGAAACAAAAAGTAGACCAAGCTCAAGCGTTTTAAACGTGTCAATAGACAACTCAAGTTACTGCGCCAACAGGCCGTGGCTATATAGCCGGAAATTGACTATTTTTGACTTTTAGTTATTGTGCAAATATCGGCTGATCGTAGCCTACATGTACCAAGGCTGCATTTAAGTTTATAACATTTAACGAGCTTCGCTGTTACAAAAATTTGACTGACGCCTAGCTACAGGTACATGTAGGCCTGCTTCTTAAAATGTGCAGCACACATCCTGTTGAAAACATCGACCGTAGGCTAATAAAATGCTATAAACCGGCATGCTATTCACTATTGCATTTGTGTCACCTACTATAAGGATAAATCATTTGGATGCGGTACCTCGATAGCCGAGCAAGAGGTGAGACTTTTTTACAAAGTTGGATTCTTCGAAATCATTATTTTGACTTCTATTGTTTAATCCAATAATTGTCATCGAATTTTTTGGGGGGATTGTGTGGGCTTCCTTGACTGCACATGACTGTCTCTTATGAGTCCCCGATGGCGTCTTTCAACTCGAACACGAGTTCGTGTCTTTCAGACACGAACTTCGACTTTAAACCCAATATTTGTATCGTTATTTTTATTTTGTACCTGGTAGGCCTACTTGATTTACAGTCGATAGAAACAGGTCTATGTGGAGGATAGGCCTGTGATAAAAACCAACTCCGTTTGGAAACCAAGGACTCTGGATCAGGAGTGTCAATAAAAGTGCCGCGGAACGAGACAGGTTGTTCTTGTCAAGCCTAGTGCTATCGACAAGTTACGCCGTACACATGCACGCGCATACAGCGACATGTACCAAGGTACGGATTGATATAAAGCGACGCTTATATCCGTACCCACCATTGCGAGTTAACCGCGAGTTGGTCAATCGGCGAGTTGAAAGTGACCGTTGTCAATCTCCTACGCCTAGCGTGACGTCACTCAATCCGCCGATTGAGCCAACTCGAGGTTAACTCGCAATGATGGGTACAAGTATTAGACAGTCACTGGGCCTGCATATGCATATGCAAAATAAAAATAAAATCAAACGAATAATATTAGAAACTTGTGTTGCAACTTGCTGCATACATGTACATGTAGTTTTAGAATATATTATGCATTCTATGGTTCTAATATACATTGTGCATGCATGCAAACTATGTTGGTCTATGCGTTTACCATGTATGTATATGCCCCACGTCAGCCTATGTCAGCCTGCTCTACAAAACGAAGGCCTAGCCTGTTCATTTTATACCATGCTTGATATTATAAGCGCTTGATCTTCATACTTCAAAGGTTATCGCTAAGCATTCCGTATGAAGCAACGATTCTATCGGACCCTTGAGGAGTAGGCCTACTGTTGCCGCAGGTGTAAAGGAATTTTGGCACGTTAAGCATTTTTGTTTGACTGCGGGCAGAAGGAAATAGTTTGACACAGTGTAACAATTTTTGAACAATGTACTTACTTGGTTCAAAATGCGTGAAGAAAGTGTTTTGATCATTTAAAGCGAACTGGAAACGTTACATTGAATTCAGTACATAAGTCAATGGACTCATGGTCGGCCCGTACCTGGAGGCCGTGATCGTCGTATATGACCTGCGAGCATAACAGCAATTGGCTGGCTTTCAATAAAGAACAAAAACTTTCAACTTGATGAACGAAGAAATCAACAGTCCTACAAAGCCTACATCTAGGTCAAGTAGGCCTACATGTAGGCTCTTATTTAGGATAATATTGATAGATAGTAGGCTCTTATGTAGGATAATATTGATAGATAGTCAAAGTAGAATGGCAACAATTATATATTTCGGATATAAAGGTCTATGAACGGCGTCATTCGAATGTTGGCGCTCGCGACCAGCAACTCCGTAATGAAAGCAACAAAATTATGAATCGTGTATTCCCTAGATATCCACAGATAAAGATAATTTGGTGACAAGTGCGTTCCTAACCCATCACATCAGAACACTTATCACTTCAACAATGTCGTGAATCTCATGATACACAAACTTGGAATAAATCTGAAATAGAGGAGTTGTATATACAATACAATATTCATATGATCAATATATCAATATCATATATCAATATCATATATTCATATTATATACAATACAATATTCAATGATGTAAAGTGTGCAAAAAGCACTATTTTTGATCATTTCGATTTCAATTAGCCTAGAATGTAAACCTCAACTTTTGTCCAGATAATGTAACATGTGATCACTGGATCACTATGTAAATTGTGTCCTGAATTTAAGAACAAGATTCTCATAGGCTAGGCCCTTAGGGGGTTTGATTTGAAGCAGAGTAGTATTGCACACGTAAATGTGAATAGGGCCTATTATTATAATAGTAGAATAATACATGAACAATACCAATGTAATTTTAATCCCATTTTGAAATTTTAATATGTTGTTGCTTGATGTTATTTATTGTCATGTTTTTCAGATGAATGTTGATGTTGTATCCTCACCACGCCCTCTGCGATCTAGTCGACCAATCCAGTCCGCTGTTACAAAACAAAGTCGACCAATCCAATCAGCGGTTACACAACAAAACGACAAAACAACCGCCTTCACAAACGTCGCGATAATCGCCCCGTCTCGCTCGACCAATCAAATCACTTCTACCGCACCAAACGGTACTAACAGAAACAAATCGAGCGATCCATATGGTGTTAATGCTCGAGCACGGATCATCTACGAGATTCATCATTCTCAGCGCGGATTAGACAACAACAGAATCTACCAAAGTCGCGGTCAGAACCAAAGCCACGGTGTCCATGTCACTGCGGATAGAAACCGCGTCTCTCGCAGCAGCTCAGCAGTGTCATACAGGCCCACGGCTTATCAAACCAGCGCCAATATGAACAACGGTCCAGGCTCGACTCAGTTTCAGCGATTAGCCTCTCATTCAGCGTATCAGAGCTTCGGCAACCGCCCGACGCGCGAGGTGTCTTTTGCCAACGCCAGCGGTGGCCCGGCGAACCAACGAGGAACCGAAATTCGAACTTCGAAGCAGACGAGCAATCCGAATGTTCCGTACGCGATCAGCGGCGGGAGAGTACGGGCGATGAAGCCAACTCAATTCTATTCGCAAGTGGGCGCTCGGCAAGTTTCAGAACCTCGCGTATGCTTCGCCGACGAATCTGCCAAGGCGCGTCACTACGTCCAATTCGTTAACGGCCCCGCGGGTGCTAGTAAAACATCGCAAAGTGTGAAGCTCGTTGGTGCTCCATTAGTTAGCAACAGCTGCCCCCCTGTGCACTACTTCTCCGACCCAGAGCTCCACGTCTCCTCCGCCAGCGCAGCCGTCGATAACGAAGCAGAGCGCCTGAAGCGTCTGCTCGTTGATCGAGATTTTCAGATCGTCTCCATGCGCGACACGTTCACAAGGAACGAGAAGGCCATTCTGCAGGTCTGACATTATCTAGAGTTTTCGAAATGTGGGGGGGG
>JAQIWG010003835.1:0-17123 GCA_034695025.1 Chamaedrilus cognettii | reverse complement strand
GTTGGACAGAGAAGGTAACAAATGAGGAGGTATTGAGGAGAGTGGGGGAAACAAGGACTATGATCGAAATGATAGTCTGAAGAAAGAAAAACTGGATTGGACATGTAATGAGAGGAGAGCGTTTGCTAAGAGAGGTGATGGAGGGAAGAATGGAGGGTCAGAGAGGACCGGGAAGGCCACGTACCGGAATAATAGGCGACCTGCTTGAGAAGGAATTATATGTGAATATGAAGAGAAGGGCTGAAGATTGGAAAAAGTGGAAGGTTTGGACACCAAAGACCTGCCATATGGCAGAGCACTGAAGAGAGAGAGAAACGACAAACGACGTAAACTAGTCTGTAACGTACACAAATGCAGTGATATAAAGGTATTATATAAAAATATTTGCAAACATTGTGATGGCAGACATTGATGGTTATAGAACTACCACAGACCGATGGCCAGTTTAACGTTCTGCAGTTCGAGCAGCCACTCGTGTTTGAGACTGGCCACTGCAAGCTGAAACGTGCAGTTTGTCTTCACACTGCCCCTGAAACAGCAAACAGATTAATGCACAAAATTAATACAGATGGGTCATTTTGAGCGCTGTTTTTTGAAATCTAGTCATCAATATCAATCGTGGTGTGGATTTCTAATGTGACTGATTGTTTGTCATTGGTTGAATGCACTTAATTGACTGAAATTTAAAATATCTTCAGCTCGTTTTACTTTCTAAAACTACACTATCGCAGTAGAACTAAACCGCTTTCCCAGCAACTGAACTGTACTTTGAATATGAAACAATTGTCTATTATTCTTCGTGCATTTATAAACTGAGCTGCAGTTGCAGCCAACACCATATTAAGGCAATCAACAGCAAAACACGTACCATCGTAGGATGTTTTTATATATGCACTCCTATACCCAAAAGCTCTACGATAAATAATTTAATTAACAGCCTAGCTGATGCATCTATGCAGCTTGTGGATGCGCATAGTGCATGAATGTGCACATTGCAAAATAGGGCGCAGCTTAAGAATTTATGAAGTAGTTACCTAGCGGGCACAGCTAGAGACATGAGGCAGCGATCGACGTCACACTTCTGACGTATCATCAACTGGAGACTCTTGGTTAATTCATTGAGCATTTCCATCGATAGATCCTGAACAACAAGTGCATGATCGTAAATATAAAATCTATATGACTGCAGAGGCATTTAGAAAACCGAGCGAAAAGAAGAGACAGATATATGCACCACATAAGCAATTAAGAATCTAAATATAACAATGGAAATTAAAGTTATAAAATCAGACCAACACAAACTCATTTTTCACAATAATGTTTAACACACAAAGGTGGATTCATTGCTGCAATATACCAGACAGAGTGTAATTGTCCGTATCAATAACAATTTCTAACTTTATAAACGTTTCTTCATGTCAAAGAAAAAGCATCTACAAGATGAAAAACATTTCAATTCCCATTATATGCGGAGTACAGTTTAGCCCTAATACCAGGTTACACCTGCTCCTACTATTTGCATCATTTTTTTTGCTCACCACGCCTGCTAAACTTAATCCTAATAATCATGCAAAGATCTCAGCTGAGAAATAGTATTTATAAATAATGCTGACGTCATAGCGAAGTCTGAGCTGCGCTCCAAGCTGTGACATGGACTCCAGTAGCGTCAGATCGTGTAGCATATTGTCCAGCTCCTTGCGATACGGGTTGTACTCACTTCCCACCGCCGAGGCCCGATCTGGCGTGTGACAAATGCACCCCTTTATTAATGCAATCAAAAATGAACAAACCTTTTTTATTACAAGACGCTCCGGCGCCCAACATAATATAATGTACTTTATCCAAAGTTTTGAATCTTTGAATTTTGCTAAGACAAACAGCCAGGCTACTACTATGTATGATTTTCTTTTTTAATGCCCATAATTATTGTTATTATTATTTTTATTCATCTACATGTTTTTAATACATGTCACACAATGTTCATACGCAAAGCAACAACAAGGTTGCGCAAAAGGGGACTAGTTCCAGAAAATATCAATGCAAAAGCCTGTGATAAATCAGTGTTTCAAACGTTTACAATCTCAGCTATACATACACACCCTAGTTGACAATTTTATAAAAAATAAACTATAACAAAGCTCAGTGAGCGACTGTACCTGTAGCCAGTATCTAGCAAGCATTGTAAGCCAATTTATTGTAACGATATTGTAAGCAGATACATATGCTAACCAGATTTCACTGACGACACTGTCGATTTTCCAGCGCCCACGTTCACCTTGTACGTGGAGGGAAGGGTTGGCTGTAGAACCTCGATTTCCCGGACTGGGACACTCCAGACCAGAGTACACTTTTCCGGCGTAACTCCGTTCTCTCTGCACACCATAATAAAGCATGCACTACTCGCAAATACATCCGCTAAACATCTAAACATCTGACCTGTGAAGCATGGAACACAGGGATAAATGTCCATTTAGCATAACAATTCAGTTGTTTATTTATGCATAGATGATGTGATTCACACATTTCGGACTGTAATTACCTTTGTTATTACACACGGTCCTAAAACTTCCAAAAAAACACATCTTTCAATATTTCCTTGCTAGATAAGATTTGCATTCAATGCACCTCTTCAGCGCTGCATGAAGATGCAAAAAAAACTTATTATTTCTATCTTCATTTGCAACGCTGAATGAAAACACCACAAATAAACAAACGTCACTCACCGGCAGATGACCTTTGTACAAACAAGTTGATCACTAAGCAGGTATAGTCGTCGAGCCTTAGTCCTTGTCTCACCGTTCTTTCGTTTCTACACAGACACAGTCAAAGTTGAAAAACAAAACATGCTACACTGCTATCACTACCAATACCCTATAGCTATATATTTCTGTAAGGTGCACAAATGCTTATTTTGCTTCAAGTAATTATCCTGTTTACATACATTTTTCTCCTTGAATCATCAAAGAATCATGCAGAAAGACTAGCGTTCAAAACCAAAAGAATCATCATAGAAACAGCAGGAGCCCAACCCCAGTGCCAGAGCCGGAATGTCTAGAATTGAACAATCCAAAACTACATTCTACACCCTTCTTCGAAACATAAATAAACCAAAGAAACGAACTGCACGTACAATCTGTATGACGTCGTCCTGCCGCACGAGATACTCCTCGGCCTCCAGTTTCATGGAGCGCCGCCCGACGAGGTTGGTCGCCAAGTGGCGCGCCTCGCGCCTGCTGTCGCTGTCCCGCTTGGTATCGTTGAGGCGGTGCGTCAGCGTGTCGAGCTCCGTGAGCGCGAGCTGGAGGGAGAGGCGGTCGTGGTGGTCCTTAGGAGTGAACTTGAGCAAGTCCTAGGAGAGAGTAAATGGCGCGATATTATTAACTCACGAAATAAAGGTGTGAAATTATGATGAGCAATATAATAAAGGTGTGAAATACGATGTCGCTCGTTTGTAGTAATAATATGTAACAATGTAGTTATAGTCCGGTTCTGTGCAAGAGAGCCGGCGCAGAACCGCTCTCCCTTTTCTTTAGTCGCCTTTAACGACAAGCCCGGGGAGCTCTGCGCTGCAGGCCAATTCTTTGTTCCCCGGCCTGCAGGGGTAGCTTAATAACAAAGATTGATACCATGAAGTTTATAATAATTTGTATCCATTTCATCATAATTCTTCCATAAGCACTACATGCCAAGAATTAAAATAATTTGTAATGATTTTATGAAGGGTCAAATTCTTATTGAGATTGACTAAAACACACAATGGAAATGATGCTTCGCTTTACAATACATAATAATTACGATAGACGAAAAGAATTAACAAATAAAAATTGACATCCCGTTTTGACTCTCCCCTATGAAATGATTGAATTACCTCAATTATATTATGCTAAGGGTACAGTACAGGGACTATACCTGCAGCAGCATGATGAACTGAGGAAATCTCTGAATCGGTTTTACCATCAGACCAAACAAGGACAGTCGATCTGTTGACGCCTCCAGCTTTTGCTAAAACCGAACAGCGCTCAACATTCATTTTTATTTGGTAGTGTTTATGTCGATTTGGTGCATTCAAAAATTGCATCACAGAATAAAAATACAGGAAAAATGCAGTACCAGAGTGCTCACATTTTGAGGTCGTGTCCCCTACTTGACATGATTCAGGAATATCGATCATGGTTGAAATTATAAGTACTATAGCAAGATCCAATTTGAATATTTACATCTACATCAAACATGTTTAGCACGAAATAATCTCTAAGAATGCGATACTCACTCGATGCCGTAGAAAATAATAAATGTCATTGGTTCTTTAAACAACAATGAATTTTTATCCTTTAATATAGCAAGGTAAAGATTTACAGAAAAAGCTTATAATATACATGGTTTCAAATATGTCACGAGCGTAACTATGAAATGAGTATTCCTACTTTGAGAAATTCAGCGAAAGTTGGTCGAGTTCTGGCAAGCTTTTTAGCAGTTTCCATCGCCAATGAAAAGTTGTTCACGAAAGCGCTGTAGACCTCGAAAACAATCGATTTTGAAAACTGTAACAAAAATGTACGCCTTTATAAAGAATGCGATGAAACTATTGTCGTGACACAATTACACATTATTAATTATCTCCATGCAAGCCCGGTAACAAAAAGAATTGGCTTGCAGCCCAGAGCTCCCTGGGCGAGTTGTAAAAGGCGACTAAAGAAGGGGGAGTGGTTTCGTGGCGGCCTTCTTACACAAAACCGGACGGTAATAGTCTTTGATACTCACACACCGTCCTTCAATTAAACCCCACCTCCATAGTATTAATTCAGGTCAAATTATCAACTGCAAAGACATGAAACTTGAACCCACGCTGAAGAACATCCTCAACAAACAAGTGCCCCAGGATCTAATCTACGATTGGATCCAGGACTATGGAAGCTATAATTCTGTAGCCCAGATGGACGCCAACAGTCTCAGTCACCCCTAGTGAGTCCTTAAACACCAAAACAAAGAAGAAGAAGAATATTATTAAATATTAATAATAATTAATTATTAATTGCAACACAATTGAAATATATTAATTTTAGATCTTCTGATGCGGCCATTTCGTTCCAATACCTAACTTCAATTAACTTTAGTTTGACCATTGGACCTACTCAGCGCATACTGCATACATTATATGAAACAACTAATGAAAATAGGCTTAAAATTTTAAAATGATAAAGTGATATAAAAAATAGAATAATAAATAAGGAACTAGAGCCTCTGTCCGACCGATGCGGTGAAGACGTCGCCGATCTTCTCGTCAGTGTCCCACAGCCTGGCGATCTCTGCCAGCTCGATCTGGAACATTCTGTGGCACTGCAGGATCTCTCGGATCTTGTGGAAGATCAGTCTGATAGCGTCCTTCGTCAGAATCTGAGGCCTCGAGTCCAGCAGCGGCTGCTCGTAGTCCTGGCATTAACAGACACCACAATAAAGCTTGTAGTCCTAGTCGTAGCGGACAACACAATAAAGCTCGTAGTCCCAACCCCTGCAAGCCGCGGAACAAAGAATAGACTTGCAGCCCAGAGCTCCCCGGGCGAGTTGTAAAAAGCGACTAAAGAGGGGGGAGCGGTTCTGTGGCGGCCCTCTTACGCAGAACCAGACTGTAATGGTCTTTGTTACTACACGCGGTCCTTAAATTTTTTTACCAGAAGAAGCAAATCCAGTACAAAGATGCAGTACAAAGCAATGATGCAGTGTAAAGTCTGCAATTAGGCCTATACCAGAATGATCTGACGCAGCGAAGTAGCGTAGTTCTTCTCGCTGTCAATTATTGTCGACACGACGTGCCGGCGCTTCAGCTGCGAACAACACAACACCCTTACAATAACATAACAATGACGACAGTAAATACTTCCTCCCCCTCAAGGCCCATCTTTCTCCCAATGTACCATCATGGGATCAGGGCACGTGAGGGCGTGTGTCCGTGGCTGCAAGCGTCCAACCTGTGCTAGCACGGAAAAAGGACAAGAAGAACGGAAAATGACGACGATGACGATGATGCTGATGATGATGACGCTATGCGTTGCCTGGTCACAAGTCTTTATGCCTCTATCAGCTCACCAGAGGAAATTTCAGCTTCGCTGCTCCTATTAATATTTTTGGCTCATTGTTCTGCTTTATTTCAGTTCTCCAAATTCATATAGATCAGAACGTAGACACACGAGATACGATGTAGCTAACATTATTTTAACTTAAATTACAATTTAAGGCAATTTTATAAAAAATGACAACTTGACCCCAGTTTAAATGGCGTACATAATGGGATCGAGTAAAATACTTTTTAACCTGAAGCGATGTGAGCCCGTCCGGTGCAGCCACGAGCTCGGCCAAAGGCTGGTTGAATATGTCCATATCTATCTCCAGCACCGGGCAGTCTTCATCTTCCGGCTCTTGTTCCTCTTCTTTCTTTGACTTCTGACTCAGTCGTGACGTCAGGCGGTCGAAAATAGAACTGGCTGCCGTAATCTGAACAAGAGGCCACAATAAAACTTTTGATTTGATCTCGGACTATACATAAGAGATTAATCAACAAAAATAGTCTAGATAACTAATAGCCAAAATAAATGCAGAGTAACAAATCTTGCAAAATCAAAAAGTTGACTAAAATTGACACACAGAGTATACAAATGAAAGATACCAGGATATTAACGAACTGATATTTAATTGGTAAATCAGTTTGGCTATTAAACCAAGGTCAACAACGTTAAACTATCCAATTTTCTGATACGGCATGGTATATAAAGGCATCCTGATTAAAATCAGGCTCCTCTGCAAGCTTACATTGTTCGCGGATATGCTTGACAATTGACGCTCAAATACGGAAACAAAAGTTACTACTATGCTGCAGTTACCGAACCGCGATCCGAAATAATTAATTACATTTCTGAAACACCATTTTATTACACCTCAATATTTAACAACTATATTTCATATCACAAATTTTTTTCAATCTGTGGCCAAGGATTAGTTAGGATCAATGCACTAGTGAAAATCTTTGGATCACATAGCAATAATTATTGCCATGTGAAATTGCGTATGCTTACATCCTTCATCACCCAACATACTTTATTCTGTCATCCCACACATTTGACTCCTACGCACTTTGCTACAGCCAATAAAATAATTTGATAAACCTGGAGCACACGCTTACCGTTACTCGCGCAGCACAATGGATTTTTTAAAATCCAACCCAAACATCAGCCCAAAACTGTAACCAAAACTCTAACACTAACCCTATGACTAAACCATATACCAAACTCTAACCTAATCCCGAGCCTGCGCCTAGCCCTAACCCATGGAAAAACACAAAAATCTAATTTTCCCCCGATTGCTCTGATCCCTCGCACCTAGAGCAAACCATCACTTTTGCGCATGTTTAGCCGCAACTCCAGCCAAAATCTACTTCAATATCACAATTGAAAAGGTGTGAACTGCATCCCGTTACCGCCGATTGGTGGTCGACGTTGGCTGACATGGATTTTCTCCACGACACTTTTTCTAGTTTCTTTCGCCTAGGTGGCGCCACTTTATCCGCAGCTGCAGCAGCAACAGCAGCTGATTCCTTGGCCTTTGATCGACCATTGGCGCTATCCTCACTGACCCGACTGCCCTGACTGCCCACCTATTCACATCAAATATCGCTCAGTATTAAGAACCTAAATATAAGCATTTTGATTTTAACAAAAATATTTTCACAAATTAAAAGTGGTGATATATCATTAATTAAAACGATTTTCTTTAAAAAAAAGTTATATTAGAATACAATAGTGATAATGTTCAGTCATCCTCAAAAGCTTTCTATCGAAGTGATGACAGATTTATTTTCTAAATCCCAAGTAGTTTGAAAACCATGAAATGCGCACCAAGAAATAGATCGTCATATTAAGACATTTAGCAGAAGGGTTATAATAAATGCATATTCAGAACTAAACATGATTGTATAGTAATTTATATTAAAGGAAATCCTATGACCCAATTGATCTTACTTCTTCATAGTCTTCGAACTCAGACGAGGACCACCCGTCGTCGTCAGAAAGCACCCCCCTTCCGTTAGACCCGCCCCCCTGGCCCTCTGGCGGCTCGACGTTTTCGTAGATTTCATGCCCAGGATCCACAGACTCCCCCCCTTCCAAAACCTCACCAGCATTCTCATATATGTCCTGCGGCGGAACGTCCAATTCGTCGTCATCCGGGGCTGCAACTAAATAAAGGTGTCAAACTCGATTATACTACGAAAAATTTGCCTCCTTTAATACCTCATTGGTTTTTCTGCATTATAGTGAAGAAAAATGTTGAAAAAGGCTTCAAAATGGCGCCATGCCACCAATTCATTTTAACATTTCAGTAATACCGAAAGTGCAATGCATAGTGATACAATCATATAACGTATGACACCAAACTTCAAGACACTTTCAAGTAGAACGTGAGAATACGTTTCTAATAATGAATTTGATGTATTCAGACTCAGACTGCAGGGAGCTCTAGCAGATGTTACCAATACAACGCAAGTCATACGGGTCACTCGTGCACACTTCAATATTTCTAACAGCATCTGCTCCGCAAATAAATGGCCACACAACACCCAAATATTACCAGCGCGCGCCACTTATGTACGACCAAGGATGCACTTATGTAATCATTATGATCAAATAACGTTTTGAACGTCTTGAAATAAATTAATCCTTCACAACAATTATCACAAAATCATTTCTGTTCTGTTGTGTGAACTGTATTGTCTTCTGAACTGTTTTGTCTGTTCTGAACTGTTTTGTCTGTTCTGAACTGTTCTATCTGTTCTGAACTGTTCTGTCTGTTCTGAACTGTTCTGTCTGTTCTGAACTGTTCTGTCTGTTCTGAACTGTTTTGTTCTGAAATTGAAATGATAAGGTTATTGTATACATGCTGAGGTAAACAGCACGCAATCTACCGCTTTCTGTATACATCACGCTCAAACAATGCTCAATTGTTAGATTCCAGTGTTAATACCATCTCGCTGCTAGCCAAGCTAAAGGTTCAAGGGTACACACAATCCAATGAGATTTTCTTATCAGGCAGTTATCTTTGAACTAACTGCCTGTTCTTTTAGTACAATCATCTACGTCAAGTCACAATCTCTAAATGGGAATAAAGACTCTAAACAAGCCTTGTCAAAGCTTAGAATTTAGTATAAATATTCATGGATCTACAAATAATTAAATATAGAACCTAGAATTAAGCAAATGAGCATGCCGTACAAAATGTGACCAATTATGAAATAAAATTCACGTCATCAATCAATCAGAGCTGCACTAATTAATTAACGAACTCAAGTTAGTACACCGCTTTTAAGGCTTTTAACGATTTTTCACATCACATCTGAATTTGACAAAAACAATATAAATAAATAATAAATTTACAAAACACACCATATAACAAACCCCTGTAACTGGGGAAGAAAGAATTAGCTTGCAGCTCAGAGCTTCCCGGGCAAATCGCAAAAGGCAACTAATGAAGGGGGAACGGTTCTTTGCTTGGCCTCAACACACTGAACCAGACTGATACATTTTTGTTTTTTAACACTTTTTCTACACGGTCCTTAAACTCTCAAAACCACTACCATACACACACCTTTTTCTCTCAATTACCGATTTCTTTTTCTGTCTAAATGGAATGGGAGTCTTCAATTCCCATGAGGTTCACCATCACACCTACAGGTCGGGGAACAAAGAATTGACCTACAGCCCAGAGCTCCACGGGCAAGTCGTAAAAGGAGACTTAAGAGGGGGGAGCGGTTTTGTGCTCGGTAAAGCCGAGGCCGAGGCACGGAACCTAACTGCAATATTCTTCGTTACTACATATGGTCCTTAAACTCGGTCCTTAAACTCGAAGGGGAAGAAAAAGCAGGGGAAGAAAAAGCAGAATTCGAGTCTCAAGTCGTGAAGTTAGGCTCTCATAGTTTGTAGTGTACCTCCAGTTTAAGCATCACATCAGATAAAGCTCAAACTTAGGTCCCTCCTCTCAGTTGTATCAAACCGCTGGCCTAACGCTCCTTTGTTTAATTGCACGCATGGAGCAAGCAGATGTCAACGCCTAGCTCATAAATTCCCACGGATTGAGATTATCTCTTATCTCGCTGTGAAACCCTGCACGAGATCCGTCTGCCTTCGAACCGCGCTCTAACGCAACTTTCTAATACAGACTTTTGTTGACACAATGTTCCATAGCGATCCATTGAGCGGCTATAAGGATATTAAAGCAACAGACTGAGGATGATCAATATCTGAGTTATATGTTGCCAGTGCGCCTGAAAAGTTTGTTAGAGTTCACATAGAATGTAGAAACATCGCTTTATTCGTATTTATGTGTGTGTTGGTGCAGTATTCACTATTCAGCAATCTATGATCAAGGCTATACAGCGAAACGTACAAAATACAGTAGCTTCCTTCTCCGACAGCATTTCGAAATCTAAGTGCGACAATTAAGATACATTTATTGGATACACAGAGCCATCGTTCGCTTCTGTATCCCAATCGGAAGTGAAACGCGACAGCAGCCGGAATAAATTCAATTATCTACAATGTAACAAAGTGCTCAATTCTGATCATTATTCCCCCACTCACACCCTTTTATCCACTGCGCAGATAATGGCGTTCCCAACCCTGGTGTCACAGCGCGGAGCTTACCAGCGGAATTAAACAGCATGTCATTAACCAGACAATAGCATGTTCAACGGGCATGCAAAGTAATGTGAGTGTAATTACAGGTTGGAACAGGAAAAATTTCAGTACAACAACATCAGCAACAGTAGCAAATTAAATTCTCGACAGCAACTAAATGGCTGAAGAAACCGAAATTTTTGCCTGCATGTCATTTTATTTATTTCGCGAATCAGTAAAACTCACAAAAATAAACCTATGCTCCTGAAGGGAAAGGGTAAGATGACGTCACAAGATATCTGCATTGATGTACGGTGCTCAGGCCATGCACACATTCTGATTAATTATTTATTGGCTGCTGCTAATAGGGTGGAGGGTCCATTGTACTATCTAACTTCGGTAACACAGTTTATGGTATTGACACAAACGCAGTACATTATAAATCCGACAGCCATATATGAGTTACTATGTCGAATCATCAATCACAGATGAGACTTCAAGTAGCCCATAGAAGTAACACGTCTAATTGCTGGATATACTGGCTTAGCAAGTAACTGTTCATCATAAAGTAGGCGTTTCAGTTGAAATAGTAGCCTGAGGTCAGACCCTCAACATTAGAGTTTATGCTATCAATGCTGAGCCCCTGTAGGATGTTGCGATTATATATTTCTTATAACAAACACTGTCGCCAGCAGGTAATGAGTCATCGCAACTATGCTGGCGCTGTGCAGTGCAAGCTGTTAAAGTTGTTGGTTCACGATGACAATAGCGTCAACAAAACAGTATCCGGTCTGCTGCCTACAATCCTCAAACTGTACAATACCCATTGAAGTCTGATATTTATGTACATCATACGAGTAGGAATATTCATATATTGAATAGAAGTTCAGAAACCTGTAACAAAAACAGTACCACAAGCATTTCCTGCACACAACACTCTCACACCTCAATGTTGGTCCTAATTTGAATGATCCTATTTCCATATCAACATTTTAAAAAGAGAGAATAAAATTTATGTGACACTTTAGCACATTGGATATTGAAAAACATAAGAACAAGCACCGGCATGAGATAGGCTACAATACGCACCTGAAGGAGTTCCATCTCGAATCGTGCTGTTCTCTTCATGCCCTTCAGCCAATCTTGTTTCATTCTCCTTCTGACTCACAACATTGACCACACTCGCAGGATCGCTTGCAATATCTGTCAATGGCGTTGAGTTATTTCTCGCAATATGCTCATCAGTTTCAGGAGATAGGCCTACACTCTGAGCAGATGGTTCAGCTGAATCTTTTCTATCGACTTTTTGAGAATCATCCACAACAAACCGACCGGAGATATCGGACACCACTCTAACGGGCGACGCTTGGTCCTGTTCTTGACTGAGCGATCGTCGTTTGCGCTCTCGTATATCAGCCACCGATTCATAAAGTACAGCGGCATCAGCGCTTTCCACAGAACTCGATTCGTGATTTTGCCCGGCCAACACATTTCTGTCCTTTGAATTTGATTTGTCTAAAACTCTGGCGGTAGATTCTGAGTTATTGCTTGCGCTACTTGACAATTCCGCTGCATTTGACACCTTTTCTTCGACTACATCGCACGATGTGTCCGTACTAAGAGAGTTCTCAGGACATGAAGGCCAAGAAACGCTTGCCGAGGTGCAATCAAATTTCACACCTTTTTCTGGAACGCATTCCATCTTTGTCTGAAGATGGTGATGTTCAGCCACATGTCCATCAACTTCATCCTCGTTGTTCAGTGCATCCATAAGGTCTCCCACGCTGTACGCACTCTTCATTCCGGTCTCCGCATCCACCTCCAAATCGGAGTCACATTCTTCCCCATCCGACGCAGTTTGTGCGCCGTCTTTCATTGGAATGGTTTTGTCACCGGTGCCGCCGTCTGCTTCCATAGTTTTCTGCAAATATGATAACAGACACAAATGTTACCTAACTTAACATTGGTAGGCCCTACATTACGGCAGATCTCTGATATTGGCTACAATTTCGTATACTGTATTTTACAGCTATTATCTGCTGATGCTAAGGTGCTTTAACTTATAGTGCTGACCCTTGCAGCCAGGGGAAAAATTGAAGCAGCTTTATTTTTCTGAGATCGAGAGGCATCGATCGCACTTCTATTCTTGGTCAATTAATTGCTGTACCGCATCGTGATTGGTTTTTTTAGCATGTATGTATGTATGTATATTGCAGTTTTAACGCACCAAAAATATGTCACGTTAACGGAGATGGAAAAACATCATTTGCTTGAATCGGTGCGGGAAAGCAGATAGGAGATTGGTGGCACTTAGGAGATTGTTGTTGAAACTTGGCAGAACCACCTGTGTGTAGCCCACATCATATATCTACACTAGCGTCCATCTGTTCTCAACATTGAAAGAGGTCCGAAAAATTTACTTGAGTAGCCTTGAGGAACCAAAATAAAAAGTAAAATCATTTGTAGCAGTCCGTAGCATAGGCCTATGAAAATTGCAATACAAGCTCAAATATATTGGGCAAGTCCTAACCGCTTTAAAATATTGAAGGGTCCGACTTCCATTGACCCCTTCGAGCCCCCAAGAATCGACGCTTATATTTATGCACTAATCATTCTCTGTTCGACTAATACACTTTTAACAATATTGACGTCGTGACGTACACTTTTTATTTGGCAATTTATTAAGGCCTTCTACGTCAATACTACAAAATGTCTGCAGCGCAACTATTATACAAATATAATTAGAATTAACCCAATCGGCGCTCTTCGGAGAGGTTATTCGTTTTAGCGACAGGTGAGCACAGGTCACGGTATCGTTAAAAAGTTTACTTGAGAGTTAAGACTCATGGTGTGTACCGCGGCTGCAGACAGTGTTCGTGTGAAGTATAACAAAGTCATACAAAGAGGTGCAAACAATGATTTATATGATTTTGAAAAGAGGGGTACGTGTTACCAAAAATTCAGACGAGGATTCCATCAGTAATGTATGAGGGGGGGCCCGGAGGGGGGGTCATGGATTCATAATCAGTTATTGCTCTGCTCTATACAAAGTGTTCTAATTCAGTCTTTTAAAGATTTAAATTGATGCGTTCTAGGGAGGCTCAGATGTTGGGTGATGTAGATTATGGGGGCATGATGGATCTATTACATCAATCAATCGCCAACTAAATTAGCACCAGCCTCTAGCACTAATCCCATCCTAAACAGTTGAACTAATTGATCAGTTAAACTAATCCGAAATTTAAATTGATCAGGTAATTTTTTAGTTGCCTGATCATTACTTAAGAAAGTAAATGATGTTTTTCATGTCCGTTCGCATGACATATTTTTCGTGGCGTTACAAGACGGAGTGCGAAATACATACAAGAAACAGTACAAATCTATTATAAGCTCTCCCTCGTTACAAGTTACTTGTGCAGTAACGCAGCGCTGCTACAGCCACTTCTGAGCGTGCGGGTTGGTCGGAAACTGAGTGGCAGCTAGACCTCAGTTTAGTGTTAATCGATTTGTTTACCTTTAGGGCATACTCGGCGTGGCGGCTAAACGTGCAGCAAAACATGATGCTTAATACTAGGGAGCATCAGTACTAACTTGGGCACATTTTTTATTTGCGTACTTCTTCAAGGGGTTTGGAAAAGATTCTGGTATGGAATAGGTTGGGGCCAGCATTTTTCTTATGCAGGATGTCATTTAAATAAATATTGGGTTGCTATTGAGTGTTGCTCTACGCTTAGCGTTATATCGCTTGCTGTATAGACTTGGTCAACTGGGAAAACAACACAATTTTATTTGCACACTACCGCTAAATTTATTTGTTCTCATATCAAATATAAATTATTATTTACTTCCAGAAATATATATTACTATCAACTTCTTCAACAGTAACAATGAAAGCAGGACCTGCAACAATCACACAATCAGATTTTCATGACCACAGTCTCAAACAATTTTGATACTGTTACTACATATTTATAAAACTCTTTTTACTTTATTGTAACCACTGATAACTAATTATTATCATTGCACACTGCACACCAAAAGTGAAAACCAACCTTAAGCTTGTGAAGCAGTTTTCAGAGGACTTTATCAAAGAATTACAATTTATTTACATTTATTCAAAGCTCAACTGATAAAAAAGGTATTGAAAAGCCAAACATAAAAAACTATTAAGATACCCAAAAATAATCATTTATGGCTATGTTTAGCATTTTCACACCTTTTTAAAAAACAAATACTAGCAAATATATAATGAGTAAAACTTCAAGCGATATTCGAGCTCCATCACACGCGATCAAATATATAGAAATTTTAAAATGAGTAAAATTAAAAACTAAGAGCTAGAATATATTTTACTAACAAGTTTCACACACAGGTATACACAGGTACTAATTGTTTTGCCCGCTTCAATGAACACATATTGAACATTCTAATTATGCACTAATACTCAATGCGCATCGACAAGCGATAAGTTCAATGAATAATTATAATCATAAAGATTCCGCAACGTTGTAATAATATGAATCCTCGCATCACATGAAGAATACAACTCAAAAAGACTAATGGCGATTTCATGAACGTCTGTTGAAATCAAGATCAGCTCTAGACTGACGCTCATTGGCCCGTCAGTAATCTTGATCTCGGCGCACGATTATACAATCCAAGATAAGTCATTAATTATGCGTATACATTATCATTATGGGCTAGCACGGGAAACAGACATTATCGTAGAGAGGAAAGAAGACAAACATCAAAAGCAAAGATATACAGATTACCGATGATAGATATACACCAGGGCATGCGACGACAAAAAATGCTAAATTACAATTCTTTATATACGCTAGTCAAAGATTCGCAGTATGTAGCATTCAAATGCAAGATGCAAACATAGCATACTGCACGACACACATGATCCTGCATAGTAAAGATGCGCAGTAGGGCTGCAATCTAAGCTAAAATAGACTAATCGCGAGAAATGCAACATACATACACGCTAGTGCATAGACTACCTATATCATATTATACACTGTACTCGAATCTAAATATTGACATCACATGAAAAGATTTGGCGTAGTGGTAATTGCAAGCGTTTGTAAAAATGTTTGCACGGCACACATAAAACTATGCATAGAACTTTCTAGAATACAAAAAACTGCTAGCGTCGCTTTGCGGTTGAGTCATCCATCAACTTTCCCCTTTGCTCTATGTTTCAACCAGTTGAGGACAAAGTGAAGTCCTCGATGCAGTCTTCAGACCGCAAAACGAACTATAAAAATCAATATTATCATTTATCATTCTTATAAAATGATGCATTCTCAAATAAAAATTTCTGCTCACTAATTTAAATGCTCGATTGAAGCTTACTTGCTTCAAGTACTTTACTGCTATTTATGTACAACCGCCAAGTCCGAATTTTGGCAACTCGAGTCCACAATTAACCAAATGCTACACACCGCTATTTGGCTGCATCCTACACGTTCTACTACACAGTAGGCCTACACACACTAACTGACAAATCAAATCCTGAAACGAACGCAGATGCGCTGGAACAACGTTAAACGAGTCTAACAAGGGAACACAACATAGCGGATATACAGGATAGTGCGGACAACGAATGTGCCTAGTGGAATACTGATGACGTGACTAGAGAGGCCGCGCAGCGAGCGTAAAGCATTGCACAAGAATAAATTATTGCGCATCCGCATCGGGTAGAAAACACAAAAAGCCACGCTTAAAAAGCCTAGAAATAACAAGGAGAGCCCTCAGCATGGACCCATTGCCTAGATGACGTCACAAGAAATCTGCAATTTGTCAAGCCACGCCCACATTGACCATCATCCAATTACCGAACATCTTACATAAAGAACTGATTAAAGAAATTAAAACAATTGGTTGTATGAAGCCACATTATGTAATTTAATGTGCTACAGTGGAGGGTCTATTCAAAAGTAAGACATACATACTTTGGCCCCTCAGCCAAATTACTGCCAATGATTTTATCTTTGAGTTAGAGTACAAAATGATCAATAAAATTACAAACATACTGTTCATTTTCTTTAAAACTTAGTGCAAAATTCAATTTTCTAAACTGTAACAAAGGCAAGTGTGCCACGAAGTTTCTGTCAAAACAGATTTGATGGAGAAAAAAGTGTCATTTACAATCGTTACCTTCACACAGTTAGAATGACATCAGTATATCTAGAGACCTAGAGGAACGCTAAGGCATATCTAATACACCAGTAACCTGCACACAAAACACTTTTGGCAGTGCACATTAGCACAGGACGTAAGAAATAAAATGTTGCATAATTGTAAATGAAATTATTGCGAAAAGCAGTAAGTCTGATCATGTCTCCACAGTTGTGCAAAGTATGCAGGATATCAGCGCATAGCAAAGTATGCAGGATATCAGCGCATAGCAAAGTATGCAGGATATCAGCGCATAGCAAAGTATGCAGGATATCAGCG
>JAQIWG010003834.1:0-17124 GCA_034695025.1 Chamaedrilus cognettii | reverse complement strand
TTAACACCTGGTAAAAAAATCAGCCAAATCCGAGATGGTCACCCGGGAGGCATTGGTTGATTTGACATGGAATGACCTGTCTGCGAGATGGTGAGAACCACAGGAGCCGGACATTTACAGTCGGATGCCTTCCTGACGCCAACCAAATTGGCACAGAATTAGCAGCTAGTGACACTTACGTGTTTAACAGCCTCGCTGAAGGGCCTGTAATGCATGGCTTCATAGTTGGAAGACAGATGCCTTTATGGAAAACCTGCTATATTCATAATGCAACTGGGTGTAATGCAGTGTCACAGTTGGAGATTAATATTACTCGATGTGGATAATAGTAAGGCAGCAATCACTCCGGCCAGGCTATTCACCGCCCAGCAGACCTACTAAACTTAGTCCAGTATGAATCTAAGTTGTAAGCTAGCTGTATTCCACAGCAAGCGCTTCATTCAACGCTTAACGCTTCAAAAACTATTCCACTAAACCAGTGCCAGTTCTGAATCTATAGCAAGAAATTTACCAAAAAGATATGTTCTTCGATAGTCCATACTTTGTTCCTCAATCTGTTCATAACTATAGAAAGAATAACTAAACTTCAACGAATGCGGGATCAATAAAAAGCCTTTCACCAACTACACCGGTTTATGTCAACAGCCAGCAATTTTTTTCTGCAGTTTTGACGACCGACAGATCAATCCCTGCACTCAACACAACAAATGATCAGTGAAACTCAAACATCCACCTGTCCCGATCGCTATCCCTGCGTGCAGATCCGCCCCATCAACCCCCTTCTTCACACCCCCCAGGGGGGCAGCCGGCTCCCCCTTCCCCACGCGCGACACTGGGTTAAAGTAGCTGAGGTCGTTGTATTCTGCGATGCGCGCGGTGAGGGCGGCGATCTGTCGCCGACAGTCGTTGAAGACGTCCGTCCAGTTGAGGGGGTGGCCGCCAAGCTGAGTGAGGCTGAGAAGGTGAAGGCGTCGCGCGGGGGAGTGCTGCGCCGATCGGTCGAGGTCCAAGCATGCCAGGTACTAACGTACACACACACACACACATGCACATACCAGTCCAGGTCCAAGCATGCCAGGTACTAACGTACCATAGTGTCACATAAGGTTGAGGCAACCCTGATACTGACACACGTACACATAGCGTCACACACACACACACATACAGTGTCACACTGGATCCAGGTAAGCCAGTACTGACCTATGCGTCAATCACTTCATGCCTGCTTTTTGTCAGCTTTAACAAGGTTAGTGGCTTTGTGAATTTGAGCAGCAAAAAATATATCAAAGGCAACATACCGGTACTGCTATAATCTGTACACAATGCAAAAACCAGGTACTGGAAGATAGGCCACAAGAAATCCATATTTGCGGTTTTTTCTCAACTTCATAAACTCAAATGGACTAAAAAAGAACGTGTCATCGTTTAAGATGCAACTTTCACAAAATAAAATAGTTAAAATTGCAATTTTACAATAAGCATCGTACCGGAAACCTAAAAATTCAATTATACGGACTGCTAACTATCCTCACCTAACAACTGAATAATTGAAACAATTAATTCCGGTACAAATGTTGTGTTAGAGAGATGCTAATCTGACAGGCTACCTGTATGAGAGGGTACTCGTCGGTGCTCAGCGCGTTGTGCAGACACCTGCCTCGCTGCGCGTCAAACTGCGCCTCTATCGCAAAGCTGTACGGCTGCAAGCCAAACGAGCGCAACAGTAACCACTCAGTTTAAAATTGAAGGGCTTAGTGCATTTACCAGGCAAGTTAAGTATTATGGTTTATGCTTACAAACTGCTTTTAAAAACTGCCTACAATTCTATGCTCTATAACATAAAAGAAGCTATCGGATCAGCAACAGAACAGTTTTACACTACATGTCTGAAATAGTACAGTAGGCTTATACATGGCTTTCAAACTTTTAAACAAGTTTTACTCTATCCGTGTTTTTTTAACCTAAATAGTACAAGCCCTTTAGTTGCCAACAGTTGAGTAAACCACACTGCAAGCTTCAATTCCAAAAATATCTTTAACCACGCATCTGAAATACACAGAAGAACTTGATTGCTCGATTCACTCAAGTCCCTTGAGAACGCACTGAAATGATTTTTAATTGATTTGGTGCTGTGATGTTTTTTGACATTTGCTTCCTATTAACTTGTGTGCCGTTGCCATTTAGCCACACCAGTAGATTCGCATTTTTATTCAGCGTTGATCTGCTCGGCAAACTTCCACTACTACCACTAGGAAATAAGATTAGTTACAAGTGTTGTCCAGTAGCTCACCTCCGTGTGATATACGGTGTAGAGGAGTCCAGGCAGGGATACGAGGAGCAGGACAAAGGAGCCGGTGAGCCATGCGTACCAGGCAAGGCAGGGGTCCAGCAGGCCTGCCAGGGAGCACAGCTCCAGCGCATCACTGCAACCACAACCACTCACTTCACAACTAACCACTCACTTTATAACTAACCACTCACTGCATAACTAACCACTCACTTCATAACTAACCACTCATTGCATAACTAACCACTCACTTTATAACTAACCGCTCACTTGATAACTAACCACTCACTTGATAACTAACCACTCACTTCATAACTAAGCACTCACTTCATAACTAACCACTCACTTCATAACTAACCACTCACTTCATAACTAACCACCCACTTCATATCTAACACTTCATAACAAACTTCTCACTCACTTCATAACTAACCACTCACTTCATAACTAACCACTCACTTCATAACTAACCACTCACTTCATAACTAACCACCCACTTCATATCTAACCACTCACTTGATAACTAACCACCCACTTCACAACTAACACTTCATAACTTGATAACTTACATCAGGAGTGTCTTTTTTTAAAGCTCAAATAGTCTTTCGTTTAGAAGTATTTTTACTATGTCAATAAAGCAGCATGTTCATCAGCTATGTTCATCAAGTAATGACAAAGCTATTCACTTGAGCACACAATATTATTGTATTGAAAATGATCTGCAACTTTGCATGAAAAATGCAAACACAGGCAAAGCACAATGCTTACATCTAGAATTCATTACAAATCAGTTCAACTGTTTTGGCTACCTGGGATCAATTGAGGTGAGAGGTGCAACACAGGTCCTGATGATCAGATGCTCTACAGAAATAAACATAAAACTTGTCATAAGGAGCAAAATCTTGTAAGCTAAATTACTAATCATCTAGAAAATGATTTGAAAAGATTCAATAAGACAAATCACGGTAATTAATCATTAAGCACTCGCAAAAAATTTGATTTTAAAATATTCTGTTCAGATTTCTTACCAGATCAACAAAATTATACACACATTTCATTACAATATAATAACATTTTTATGCAATAGCACTTCGCAGAAGAGTACGTATATCCACTATATCATTATCAAAGCTTTCACAAAAAAATTAATTCAAGTTTAACGTTAGTTCAAAGCGAAACATTTCCCAATAGCAGAGTTTTCACTACAAATAATTAATTCAATAGCAGAATTGAATAACAGTTGGCAAGAGAGTGAAGAACACATACAGCCTAAGAGTAGTATATTGCGAATACCCTACCGGCAGTGAGATAGTAGAGAACGTAGAACAGTAACATAAAGACGATCACTCTGCGTCCAGCAGACTTGATCAGCACCGGCAGGCGTCCCTTCACTTGGAAGAACTTCGGTTGCTGACAGAAAAATAATGAGAAATAGTTAGAAAAACTTCAAGAACTTCGATGAAAACAATAGCATAACAATATTTTACATTATGCATTACAACCCGTAAAAGTTTAGTCAAAAGCAACACTAATTACCAACTTCTGATCCGCAATGACAAAATGTAATCTAAACTTATCTGATACGCACAAAGAAAGCTTACACAGACTTACAAAAGCCACAGGAAAGCGCAGGTGGTAATCGCCCTGCGTGTAGAACGTCACAGAATAGATGGCGCCAGTGTAGCTTCCGTGAAGAATGAGAAACAAATTGAACTCATTTAACACCAACTTTGAGCTGAAAACAAATTTATGATTTAAGTTTTGGCACACACAAATTTATGATTTAAGTTTTGGCACACACAAATTTATGATTTAAGTTTTGGCACACACAAATTTATGATTTTAGTATTGGCACATAAAAAATTTATTATATTTACATTGTGCCAGTTCCTTATAAAATCAAATATCAAAATTCATGTGCCTGCACATTCATCAAACTCAAATCCAGTAAAGTCAATTATAAGTTTGAAAGATATCTTTGCAATCAAAACGTACAATTTGAGTACAGGCCCACACCATCCTCCTAGTTCTAATAACGTGTGCATATAAAATATTAATCAATATTCATTTTTATTGCATATAATTAGAAAACAATTATAATTGAACAATTGACCTACAAAATAATAACTCACCGGTAATAATATCAGAGAGATATCGATCGCTACAAAGCAGATCAACATAGAACACGTACACAGCGTCATCGTTGCGGAGAAGGTGCCGATACCCCCGACCCATGACCACCAGACAGCACCACGTGGCACAACCAAAGATGATCATATGACATCCGATGTGAACCAATCGCGTCGGTTGAACGTGGCTCCAGAGAACTTGCAGTCGTGTCAACAAAACGGAGCGCGTCACTGCAAGCGAGCAGCTATATTTATTCAAAGACTCATCCCTAATAATTTTTTACACATAAACGATTGACTACTTTGCTGGCATTAATGCATTACACAATGTCATTATGGTATTACATTTAGTGCTCACCTTTCAATAACTTCTATTGAACTGCATAAATTCCATCTTAAACTAAAATTTACTTTTGCCCTTGAATCAAAATGACAATTGAGCTAATTCATTGCCTTTATGAGAATTGAATTAATCTAAAGAAGAAAATCGGCTAAACTATTACTTCGATACAAATAATTAATTCTACGTTATTCTTGTTCTGATTTATTCAAGGTATTTCAATTTCCATAATACCGAACTCAAAGCAGCATTACCCCGATATTTGCTAAAGTTGAGTCGAGCGTGAACGAAAATGAGACACATCAGGAAGGCAATGGTAAGCCAGAACTGAAGACTGAGAAAGCCCATCAAGCAATCTGCAACATCAATGGTCAGGTAATTAATTCACTGAATATCACAGAGTCAGTGGCACCTCATGTTGCAACTTACTTATACAATCCATGTATGGAAGGTATGCATGGTTATTAAATTGTACATTTTGTATCAAAAACCACAGGGATAAAGAAACATTTGCAGGACGCTTGACATTAATAACAGACGACTGAAATATGATTGCCCGCATGCATAGGCTCATTGATGATGCTATGCAACCCTTGTCGAACGTTGCCTACCCTCGAGGCTGTCTAAACTGAGAGTAACATTGGCGAGAAGGGTAAAGATGAGGAAGAGAGGGATCGTCAGAATGCACGCCCACGCCACCGCTGCGCCCGACCGCCACCTCAACACCTGTCAGCCAATCAGATCATTGCTACAGGAAAGATGTTAACAATATTGCAAAAAAACATCCATTGAGGTGAAATGCAGTAGTGAAGTTGAATTTTTAATTGTCAATACAATAAATTCCACAGACCCATTTCATTGCCACATAAATTTAAGTCCTAGCGCATAAAAGAAAGCAATAATTAAACTAAAATCGCTTTTTATAATCCATTAAATCATGCGTTCGACAAATACGTAAATATGTAAATATGAAGGAAAGTAAAAGGAAGCCACCTGAGAGCGATATAAGGGGACCTTTACCTCGGCATGAAACCACTCCACCAGAGTCAACATTTTGAATTAAAAATTGCACCAAGTCCCCGATTTAACTCGTATTAGCATTAGCATTCCGAATTACATTAAGGACTACGCGCCGTGATAATATGACTTCTTTTAAATTTAATACTTTTAATTAAAATATTTGAACAATCCGCCGGCCGGAAAGACTAGTGTAAAAAGTAAAAAAAATTAAAAAGTAAAAAGTAAACTAGAAACGCTATATTTTCTGAAAAGTAGGTCTACTCCTTTTTTTTAGTCTTGCATTCGATACCACACGGTGGCTTGGCCTAATAATATAGATTTATTATTGATATAATTTTGCATACCGTTTTGAAATATAACAAAGAAGCCCATTTCGTTTAGAAATTTTGAGCCTGCATTAGTATGAAATTCGGAAACGCAAAATCCTCCCTTTGAAAGCCACAATAATTGTTTGTAATAAAGTAAGTCACCCTTTCAGGAGAGGAAGTTGAGAGTTGCATCTATGTAATTTAAAACAATCAGGTCAAATTCAATATGAAAAGTAATCGGCAGAGGCCGACCCATGTGGTTAGATTTATTATACCGATAATTTAAAACAAAATCTATAATCCAAAATGACAATTTAGAAATGCAGCAATGCTTTCACTGTTCTATGCTTCTGAGAAGCGATACCATCACGAAAGAAAATCATAGAATTGACTAATATATTAATGAAATAACATTCTATTTAAAAATTGTCAAAGCATAACGTCAAAGTCAAATATAAACACAGTAATATAGAGCATTCAATGTCAACGCAGTCAACGTCCTATGATCTTCCACAACAGGTACAGATGAACGTAATATAGTGAAACATTCAAAACGCACAGGGTCAGATGCTCAATTGAGTTATTTGGTTTTAAATAGTCACAGAACAAAAATGATACGACCACCCAATCAGCTTGAGGCTTAAATCAGATCTCTGAAAATTTAAACTTGCTATTATTGAAGGCTGTAAATTCTATTGAGATCATTCAATAGCACTTTATTGAACCACTGGCCCATACAGCATGGACTAACTCACCCTCTGTGAAATAAAATAAAATAAAATATGACAGCACAGCGAATCGCTCAGAAATCAATATGCACGTTAACTTAATTATTCGTCAAAATGATCTGAAACTAAAAAAAAATATATAATCATGCCGGAATGAATAAAATATAAAATATGATTAAAATAAGTTGGCTTCTTGAAAAATGTGAGAAGTGTGTAGAACCACGTTCACCAAATATAATATTAAATAATTTTTCTAGAATTCAAAGGCATTCGGTACAAACAAGTCAAGTTTAAGTCTGAATACAGCATCGCAGTGTAACCGCAACTAGGAAGAAGCTACCAAAACTATTAACAATGATTAACAACAATGAGCTCATAAAACGACAATTTAAAATAAGAACGTTAACACTGTATCGTTAGCAAACATTTACTAGTAGTTTGTCGACAAGGTATGGTCAGATATTTATAAATATAAAGTTTAAAAATCATGTAAAATGATGGATAAATTAGCCATGTAATATAAATCTGGCAGGATAGGCATGAATCACGATACATGGCCACTATTTATATTGTACCAACTAAAATTAAAATGTCGGCCAGACCGATCAAACAATCAATCAAATTTAACGAGACATGAATAAAATTCGAGTCCAAATATAATTCCAAAACGTCATTCTTTAAATTTCTTAACTGGTGAAAATCAAGAAGCTCAAAACGAAGTGCTTTTTTCAGACATTTTTCAGTAGGCCTAAGGTTTCAACATAATTCCAGAAGAATCCCAGTTGAACTTTGGACAAGGCCCGTCAATGTCCAAGGAACTGCATTTATCCATTTTTAATTGGCGCCGGAGTTAAACGTAAAATTCTTAAACGGTCAAATTCATCACACGTTTAAATTCAACGTACATATTCAAAGGCCATTTTTAATACACGTTTTGTACGCTTTCGATCACTCTAAACAAATCTTACGCTCAATATCTCAATAATCTCGTACGACAGTCATTAATTGACAAACTACATCCATAGAAGACAAAGACGAAGTTTAGCGAGCAGTAGGTGGTACATCTTCGGTGGTATGTTAAGAACTTATGACTGTCTCTTAACCCTGTTCATGGAGAGACTCAAACCAAACTTTCTACCAGATTATATTTGTCATTAATTTGACTGGATAGTATGTTTTCATTGAAACTGTTGTTCTTTAGAAGGTCTACTATGTAGGCTGCATTCATGTATCCGAGTATTGGTGAACTGCAATAGTTCCGACTACTATAATATTGGATTGTGTGCAGCACCCTTGTGACGACTTAGGTCATGTTACTCCGTCAAAATAATATTAATTGTTATTACTATTTAATAACAATTTTTATTATTACTATCCGCTGAGGCCTAGTACTGCCCGAGGCAGCATCGTTTGATACATGTATCACTGTAGTATCCACCACGGAGCCATTGTCAGAAATAGCTCAACTTTCTTATTATCCATATAATCAGAGTAAAATAGCGCTGTAGTACTGCCGATCAATCAACATCTTCAGAGAATGACCTGCAATGAACAAACAAGAGTAAATTTTAACAAAGTTTTTATTTAGATTGTTTCAACAAACAAGAATCATTTAATGAAACATACGAAATGAACAAAAGGAAAATATAAAGCGAGAAAAATTAATGGCACAATACAAACAGAAAAAGCGGAGAGAAGTAGATTCTAATGTTCTTCTAAAATTAATGAGTCTCTAAAACATCAGGCCAAGTTAAGTTATTTAGCTCCATACATTTTAGGGCAATAAATAAATAGATAAATTGGGAACCACATACAGACTTGCCTCAACTAAAACCAAACGCCTCATATAACATAACATTAAATAACATGTTGGATAAGACTCAACAATCAAAGATTGTTATCAAACAAATTTACATTTGAACAAGCGGTAAAAATTATCCACAAGGGAAGCTGCTGCATTGAAGCAAAACAATCTGACAAATGATCATGACAGGGCATGATTTGCAGATCGCCAAAGGAATATATTTGTCAGTGCACCAGAAGGAAAGCTGACAGTCCTGATTGACTTGGGAAAAAAAACTAAGGCGTAGCAAAAAGAACAGATTTCGACAAATTTTTATTCGCACGTAGAAGAGGCACCAAATAGCAAAGAATGTCATACCCCTCCAGGCAGCCTATTTTTTTTTTGTGTGGTTTTTGGCAGGCCAATGGTGTGTAGAAAAAAGACAATAATACAGTCTGGTTCTGTGCAAGAGAGCCGACACAGAACTGCTCCCTTTCTTTAGTCGCCTTTTACGACTCGCCTGGGAAGCTTTGGGCTACAAGCCAATTCTTTTATCCCCGACCTGAAGGGTGCCTTTTGTCTGCGGCCAGAAAACAAAAAGAAATAAGAAAGCGCATAGCAACAAAGGTGAGGGAAGATAGGCGTATAGCAACAAAAATGAGGGAAGGAAGCGCTGGTACCCTTGAAGACGGCTTCGTTGGTGAGGACATGCACGAGTTGGTGGTGCAGGGCGGGGATGGCGCAGCGCTGGTGCAGCGCGTCACAGATACGATCAAAGTTGTGGCGCGTCGGGTGGTGCCACTGCTTGCTCCTGCGGCACCATCGACATATAAACCACAGATCGGAACACGCGTTGCGGCTCTTTGCTCCTGCAGACTAGGGTAAAAAGAGAACAGATCCACAGCCCAGAATTCTCAGGGCGATTCGTAAAAGCCAACTAAAGAAGGAGGGGCGTTTCTTTGGGCTTTTAGTCTTCATCACTACACATGGTCTTAATGACCGTGTAGGACTTAGGACTCACAAAAGAACTGAAGCTTTGTGGCTAAGTTGTTGTGCTTATCAAGTAAGCATTGGTTCAAGTTTCATTACAGCCACAAATTCTTTGCAACGCTAACTATAATGATATACTGTAAGCGTGAAAATTTTGCGTGCATGTAATTTTCATGAATTTCGCGAATAGGGAAAACTTGCAAAAATTACACGCAGCAAATATAAAGCTGCAGAAGCAATTCTAATGGGAAGTCTTCAAAAAATTAGAAAATTAAGTGCAGTGAAATTTCTAAGAGGCAAACTGCGAAAATAACATGCATCAAAAATTTCATGTTTTACAGCATACTATAACTACAAAAATTAACAAACAATAGAAGCAGAGAACTAAAATGCCTTACCGTAACAACTCAGCTTGATTGACTTCCACCAACTCCTTCACACCCAAAGTCTTGTAGGAGCCTGAATATATACAGGCAATAAAGTGCAATTAGAAATTGCAATGCGATAATATGACATCACAACATCATTATCTACAATATAGAAAGCAACACCATTGACAAGCTTTGACATTCATGACAAAATCACAAACACGCAAGAATTTAAGAACAAATTTAACTAGTAAAACTCTTGATGAATATCAAGATAGCCAACAACTATAAAACATTTCATGGTTAGAGCAGATATGTTCTAGTTGAAATGTAACCTATACCAGTTTGCAGATTCCATGCTAGCTTGAATCCAGTATCATAGAGCTTTGGAACGGACCTGTTGCATAAAAAGCACCAAGTCAAACACAGATATCAAGTAAGCAATCAAGCTATCATTAAATTCTAAAAGAACAAACAAAACTGAACACATAAACAATTCAGTTCCTTCAATCAGTGCAAGCCAATGAAGAACCAGCAAAACTGGCACAGATTCACATATTCATTTTTTTCGCCTACGGGCCAACGAGACTCGAACGAATTCGAACGAAGCGGACTAGCTACCGGACCGGGTACGACTAATGCGCAGCAACTGAGCATAGTTGGGGTTGCCTGCGAGGCAGCCCCAACTGCAGGTGTGATGAGAAACAGACTATGCAACACACTGTCGAACATTGCCCTCTAACAAGACTAGACGGGGCCTGCAGCAAACTGTGAACACCGCGTGTGCCAACGCATTTGCTAATAATAATGAAATGAAAATAATAATAATGGGCCGATGGACCGCAATATATAGCTACTTAAAAAAAGTTACGCATAGAACTAAAACCTACAGAACTTTTATACATCGCAAACTATCACAAAAAATACTGCATAGCAGGACGTTGAGTTGCAATTTAGCTTCTATTGATGCTTGAGTGTGAGTGGCACAAAGTGCTGCATAATGTCAGTGCGGCCAAGGACACACGCAGACCTGTTGCCGCTGGAGTGAGGCCTGGTATGTGGGTCCTTGGGTGCGCGCGCGCGAATCAACACAAACACAAACGCGGTCACCTCCGCAGTGTCCGGACACACCTGAGAGAGTGATGGGAACGATCACACAGACACATCAATAAGAAAAAACGAAAAAGAGTTAGGAGTCAGTTTCAGCATCCAGAGAGGACATTGGGCACCTCACAACTCACACGCGTGTGCCATGCATCAAACAAACACATTGACACAATTGACACACACTTGTAAAACCATCCAACGCAACGATGCCATGGCCTGCAGGCACATCATGAAAACGTGAAGCCTTACTCACTATATAGCAAAACACCGGCATTTAATAGCACATAAAATAAAGATTGCGCTTATCACAACACTTCAGATAGCATCTCAAGCTTCACTATTTTTTTAGCACATCAGATATTAAAGAGCAACAACAAAGCTCATCTACATTATCAACTAGCACCGTACTTTAGATATCGGGATTGACATGAATATAAAATTGCCGCAATATACTAACAATTTCACACCATCATGAAACGGACAGTAGGCCATAACAAGTGACAAATTGTAAAAACAAATCAAGACTACAATTTTAAAATTACCTATCCAAACCAAGAAGGGTAAAAAATCAACAAAAAATGCACACCGTCGAAACAATGTCTCATTCTACAACCAAGGGGCTTTCTCACCTCAAGAATCTGAACGTCATAGTCTGTGAACGCGAGATAGCGATGTCCCCAGGCCGCGCTCGTCTTCACCGCCTCCCCCAAGTAATGCTCTATGTCCAGCGTCAGCTGCTTCACCGCGACGCACGGCTGCAGCGGCACCAGTCCGAATTAGGCATTGATTAGGCAAAACTATGACTCGTTGCTTGTACTACTGAACTGTCTACAAAATACGATCGAATAGGTACTAAGGGTGAAAAATGTTTTATTTAAAACCAAATATTTTGATTTTAACACAAAATGAAGATTCTCACAATAACAGCCACAATGTCAAAATATTAACACTATAGCAAAAGGCATCCAATCGCTACTTTGCTCCGCCTCTCAAAGCCTACACATACAAGAACTTTGATTGGCTCACGGTAAGTGGAGGAAAGCTCTGATTGGTGAGTAGCTTCATGGAGCAGTAGTTGGCGCCGTGGACCTCGAGGGGAAGCAGGGTGTGGTAAGCAAGGTTGAGGTCATCTGCATACGACAGAACAACCACTCAACGACTCAATTATCCATTCACTGTCATATATAGTCACTAAGCGAAGTTTAACCCACCAACGCACGTTCGGTTAGATACGACCTGACCCGATGCTAATTTTGCCTATGTATTTTGTATGCTATTGCCAGTGCTGAGTAGTTAAATATTCAAGTTTTTCACGCATCTTGGATCAAGTGGCATACAACGAGACAACAGGCACGCTCACTCCGTATAATTTGCGTTTAATTCCCCCATCAAAAATTACTGCGAATCCACCTGATGATCATTTCAATCTGGGTCACACATCCATGATCATTGATGTTAAGTCATTACCATTTAAAAGCAGAAATAATATTGAAATATTGTATAACCACAGTTTGAAGCAACTTATCAATTTTCAGATGAGACAAGTAAAGTCAACGTATCAACCTATATGATAGAAGTCAGAACTTTAAGATGCTGCAGGCAATGAATGACTAACCTTCCATATCGACCGGTGACTCAGGCCTCCCCCCCCCACTTCCCCCTGCCCCCACCACCGCCTCCACGTATCTTCTCATCGAATACGTGAAACACTTGGACTCGTTCTGCAGCACCACGGGGCTGCTGCTGATGCACGAACTGCACGTGCTTCCCTCCCCCCCCTGATCCAACAACCACCCCCGTGCCCCATACCCCCCGGGGGACACACCCCCCCCGCCGCCTGCGGCCCCTCTGATAATGTAGAGTTCCGACGCGCCGCCGCTGCCGCCAGAAGAGCCGAGATTTGGCAGAAGCCGCTGGGGAACGATGGTGACGCCGTCGGCTCTGACCTGAAGCCGGGGGAAAGGGCCGACCGGCTTCTCAAAGACGCTGCAAGGCCGGTCGGACGTGACGTCGTCGCTGGTCCTTCCGTCCGACCGCTTCGTCTGAATGAAAAAATGTAGACATTAAAATATAAAAGCTTTAAACTGAAACGAGAAACACAACAAAAAGACAACTTACAAAAAGTCTTTCAAGGTGTATGGTTTCAGCACAAAAACGGATAATCGTACAGAAAAACTAATTGAAAAATCATCTCAAAAACTGACAATAGCGCCCGACATCCAAAAATAATTCTGCCGTGCTAAAGCAGATCTGCGTGCTAGAACAGCACACAAAAACTTCTATCAAAACCCATCAGAATTTTCATCAAAAATATATCACTCCAATTTCTCAATCCAATCTCCTGACCTCAAATTCGTCGAGACTCGACAAATCGTCATCAGTGGACGCCGCGCTGGTTTCCCGCGACCCCGTGGCGCGCGTCACCGCCCTCGCCCCCCCTCCCCATGCCAAGCCGTCGAAGCAATCATCCTCGTCCTTTTTCGGCGTCCCGCCCCCCTCGAAATTATACACGTCGAGCGCCGACTTGAGCTCCCTCGCCCTCGACCCCCCCTCGATCTGTGACGAGGGCGCCGGGGATCTGCGGGAAACCTCAAAGCATCCGCTGCCTATTCCGGCGGATGCCTGGAAGCCGGCAGATGCCTCCGTGGCGGCAGAGTTGTGGATGCGCAGAGTGGAAACAGAGTCCGCTGGCGGGCAGGATGCCGCCGCCGCAGCACACGGGGAAAAACACGGGCTGTCGGCGAGCGACGGCGCCCGGGGACTGCCGAACCCCTGGTTCTCCTTGCCATTTGTACCATGACGATCACGCAACCCCTCCAACCCTGCGTAGGGCGACCGATGAGAGCACCAACCGGGCGAGGAGTAGCCGGGACTGTCGGCTGCAGCCGGAGCCACTCCGCCTCCTGAGGGCCCCAGCAGACCGCCGGAACAGCGGCGATCGCGCGAATAACTAGGAGTGGATTTTGCGTCTTTCAGCGTCGCGGCAGCCGTGGGGGCGGGGCTCGTTTGAGACCAAAACGGTGGCGAAGCGTTGTCGCAATTTAACCCAAGGGGGTCCTCGTCGAGTAATATCTCTCCGGGTCCAAATGGGGGGGACTGGGGAGAGCTGGCGGTGGTTGGGGGGCTGTCGTCGCCCCCCTCGGCGCCGCTCATCCAGGATTCACTGGGGGCGACGCGGGGTGAGCACATCCCCCCCCACGTTGCTCCCCCATTTGTCCCTGCACCCCCAGTGGAACCGCCGCCCCCACGCTCGATCATGACGGACAGCGCAACGAGGGAGTCACCCGTGTTGACAACGACAACGCCGGGAAACTTAAGGAAGACGGTCGGCGCAAAGGAGGGGTAGGGGGGGGCCAGTTCGTATCTGGTGTGAGCGGTGAAGGAGTGCGCGAGGCAGCGTGCCGGTGCATCGTGTGCACCGCGCGTGATGCCTGCACAATGCGCGCGCCAATGAAAGAAAATTAATTGTAAGCACAGATGAAAAAATATAAAGTCGTCATATCATCCTAAAAAAAAATCAGAATTTTTACAAATTTCTGCTAAAACTGCATCCGATATCAATGCAGAGTGTACAATTTTAGTAATCCTCACATCGTACGTCGATCGTTTTAACAAAATTCACCCTATGCATCAACAGAATTACTTTCAAAATAGCATTGCAGATTTTCTTTCGACTACACAAAAACAAGACAAAAAAGCTGGAATCACCTCAAAGAGAATAGTTGGGTGACCCACCGCACTGTGCCTGCACGGTCGCCAGGTGGCTACAGTCGACACAGAGGCCGACCGGCGGCACGGCCGTCACGGTGACATAGCACTGGCGCTTCTCCTCGTTGTCACTCGGGTTGCTGCGCCAGCGACACACACTTATATAGCAGAGCGCACTTGTTGTACGCTTTATTTGCTGGTTTGCATCTTATAGTTATTGCCAGGATCAAGCTTAGGAGGCCTAATACGACAAAAATAATAATTGGATGTAAATTAAACACCTAATATATTAAATGGGCGCGCATAGCATTATGAGTGAAAATCAACTATGATGGCGTAGGCGTACGCAGTTTTTAAAGCGAAGCAGTTGCTTCTGCAGGCTGAATAGGTTGTTTCAGAACAAGCAAGCGTAACGCTACGTATGTTTTATCATAGCGAAACTTCAATATTGCTATTGCAAATGATGATGAATGAAATAAAGAAATGCGATTCTGCCTCTCAGATCAGTAGATACAGTACTCATCATATAACTTAATATTACTTCTAAAATGGTGAAACTATGCCTTACGACAAAACGAGAGTAATACTTAACAGCATCATGCAATCTGTACAAACGTCGAGGACTTCTAACTTAAACATTTTCTTTAAAAACTCTGGTTCAAAGAATTTCACAAAACAAGCTACCCTATACCCATTGTTGACAACTTTATTCCATGCCAACAGAAACAAACATCAATGAAAGCTTAGGAAAGGCGCAATGCCAGTATTCAATGCTTCAATTAGTATGAAGAGTAAGACAGACCAGTATCCATGGACGACAAGCTTTGAGTCGAGGTCTGGCCACTCACAGACGGTCAAGAGGAGATCCTCCTGAATCTCCTCTTCACCAAACAGTCTTACCTCCGAAACCTGCCCAACGCACCACTTCAATTATTACATGACCATGAACGATGAGTACCAGTGCTATGCAAACTCACCATGTGCATAATTTTTGCACGAAGATACTGCATCAGTAGATCATGACCAATATTGCATTGCAAGAAAAATGTCTAGTTTTCAATCTGTATTTAAAACCCTGCATACAACTGAACCGTTACTAGACCCATTTAGGATTTCACACATAACACAGCACTCATCCATGAAATGCTATCGATACGTCCAAAATTGAACGAGCACTGTAGAGTGTTACCTTGCGGAGTCGCCGGTAAGGCAGGAAGTGCCACCACTGGAGCCGATAGATGTATACAGGGTATGCCGTGTGGTCATCAGCCTCCAGGTGAAGCGTATAGGAGAGAACAAACTGGCCGTTCTTTGAAAACCCAAGAAAAACATGGCTGCAAGAGTTAACATAACGAAATAATACAAAGTTCTACAAGTTACCGCAAGCCGGAAATAATCAAAAATATCAAAACATATGTAAAGCATAAGTATCACATTAGGTACATATAGCAGTTATATGTCATAAGCAAAGCAAAATATTAACCACATTAATTGAACCTAAATTAAATCTTTAAAAATACTCATTCGAACTGCATTACCCCTCGCGCAACACTGATTCGTGAACAAGAGCCCTCAGACAGAAGCCGAGTCGGCCGGGCAACTTGTGAAAGGTTTGAACGGCAACCGACTGCCTGTGATGACGATGAAGTCCACCCAACTGTGAATAGCAGAAAGCATCGCATTCCATATAAAGTACAGTCATCGTCACTCATTTAATATGTTATGTAAAACACAATCCACACGTCATCAGATCAGTGCCATAAATCTTCAATTTTTACATTATGAAAATTTTATGTATAATATGTAATAATATGTACATCAATTTTTCTCCAAAAAACTGCACGAAATCCGTACTCACAACAAGTATTCAAAGTGCACAGTAACATTCAAATTTGGTCCTGACATTAAGCGCACCTCGCGGTACTGCAGTCGGCTGATGAGGTTCTTAGGCAGACGACCGGCCAGGCGCCCCCGCTGCGGCAACTTGGCCGCGACGGCGGGGGCACTTATCTTATTCTTTTTTTCTTCACTGGCCGCCATTTTTCCTAGCCGCCATACTACATTAGACGTCTTTTCATTCTTTTTCTATATTTAACAATATTAGCAGCAAACATGAATCTTAAAAAAAAATATGACAAACGTCGTCATTGGCTAAACTAACTTTCAGTTTAGAATGGTACCAACGTCACTGTGCTAAAGTGTTTTAAACTTTTGCCTTTTGCTGCAGGCGCTTTTGAGGTAGGTCTAGCGAAACCAGTGCGCAAGCACACTCATTAGGCCCATAGTAACTAGATAGGGTAGTACTGCGACGGGCGCTACAGGACGAGTTGTGGACGCCATTTTGTGGTTGTCTGTT